>CATIWQ010115436.1:0-34403 GCA_949673415.1 Euphorbia schlechtendalii | reverse complement strand
TATACTTTCTATTTCGAAGTTTATGATATGTCTATGTGTCATAATGTGTATTTCATGTTGAGTCTTTTATATTAATCAAGTTATATGCCTTTGAGTTAACTTTAAGAGTAGTTTCGGGGTTAATGAGATTGTGTATAATCACTGGATCTGTGATTATAACGCTATTTAGTGAGCTAACATTTTTGGAATGGTGACTTGCTAACTATGGCTATGTGAGAGAGACCCGTACTAAGCAGATTAATATTGTTATCTAGGTTTATATAATCATCTTAATTTGTTTGCACTAGATTTAGAAAAGTCATTTCATGTGTTGCTCTGCGGTGAATAACTGAATATCTGAGTGTCTAGAACCGAATCTGTTAAATTAATCTAGTGTACGTAATATCTTTGATGATTTTGCATGTTTTCTTTGCTATACTTATTTGTAGGGAATATCTATATACTTTTTATCTTCTCTAATCTTTCATACAATTGTCTATCCATCCATCATTCCAATCCTCCAAAATAAATTACATTATTTTCTTTTATTTCGTTCCTCTTGTTGATCTTTAGAACTAGCTCCTTCCCTGTGGAATCGATATCTTTTAAAACTACATCGTAACATTATACTTGCAGTGGTCACCATTTTTCTATTTAGATAAGCTGTATTGACAACACCTGTTTGCATTTTGAACTCTTATCTTATTGGTAGGAAAGTGTGAGACAAGGGTTTTAGCTTCTTTATAAAATATACAGTAGAGTCAAAACCTTGTGAACAAGTTTTTGGCCCCATTACCGACGATTATTTTCGATGATGATGCTAAAAACCTTACGATCAAGTTTTTGGCACCGTTGCCGGGGAAGGCAAGTGTGTTCTAGAGATCAAATTACTAGAGATACGGTACATTTTTTTTAATTATATCTATTTAATTTCTTTCCTAAACTGTATAATTTGTCAATCCTAACTTAGATGTGAAAAGATTATGAAATAATCATCTTAGAGGTGATACTTCATAATATTTCATCTTTATTCTTGACAAATAGAAGATTTTCTTCTATTTTACCCATTTGCGTTAGTGACATATACTCGTGTTCGTGAATTTCCTTGTTAAAACATTCTATTTCTTATGTTGCTTAGTCACGATTGCAACTGGTGATCGCGATAGTGACTTGTGTAAAAACTGCAGTAGTTTGAAAGTTTTTCAATGGTTTCTCTCAAACTCTATATATGTGAATGCGAATTCTCATAATCCTTCACTTCAGAAATCCGAAAAATCCTTTTTCTTTAGATAAAAAATTCATTCCAAACCTTGAAAATCATTCAATCCTTTTCTTTTTCAAAATGGTGCCCCCTAACAAATCTAATCTCATTCTTCCTTCGAATCTGCAAGAGTGGTATAAAGCTCCTTTTTCAATTTACTCTCGAGAGGAAGGTGATCACTTTGAAATTATCAGAGATGCAGAATTCACGAGTTCTTATGTCATCTATAAGAATAGTTTCATTCATTTAGGAATCTATGATTGGGTAATGTATTACCTTAGAATTCTAAATTTCATTATCTATTCCAACATGATTATTAGAAACAGTGACGATAATTGTAAGGAGATGCTGATATTGTTAGTATGGACGAATGATAAGATGGATTGTTTAGAATATTGTCACCAAGGGAAGAAGCATAAGTTGTCGAGGAAAGCACTAGAGAAGAATTTGGGCTTCCCAAAAGATTATTACTACAAAATGCTTCCTGGTTGGGATCCATTACAAACTTGGAATCGCCTTACTAGCCAAGTCAAATACAAACAGGAATCTGCCTATAATAGGTGGATACGTGACCCTTGTTTGCTCGCTTTACACTTCTGTCTAAGTAGTACGCTGTTTGGTTGGACTAGTTCTGACATGGTCATTCTTGAAGAATTTTTTATCTTGGAAGCAGTTTGGAATGGCATACCTATGTACATATCAGGAATTATGATAGAGACTCTTATGTCTGCCGCAATTGATCCTGGTAGGATAGCGTACGGGTGTCGAACTATGGCAAATTTGCTAAGACAAGTTGGGAGAATTCCTTGTGTTACGGAAGTCTTTACTGATGAAGATGAAATTCCCGAATTAACTACAGAAGTTTTCTTTGAGTATGGATTTCTAACTAAATGCATTGGAGAAAATGGGATAACCTATGATTGGAAGTCATGGGATGAGCGAGTTGAAGCCGATAAAAAGTCAGAAACAGAAATCGCTAGGAAGAAGGGAATAGTTCAACCAGTCTTAGGAGGAAGTTGAATTACTTAATGGAAGAATAAGTCTCTATTCATCGCAAATTAATGACATCCACAATCTGGTGTATGATGTTGAAAGAGATCTACGGAAGTCACATTATAAGATTGATAAAATGATTGAATCGCTAACTTCTGAATAGATCATTATCTTTTCATTTGGGTTTAGAACCTTGTATAGTCTTTTCTTTTCATGTGTTTGTTGTTTGTTTGTTTGCGTACTTATCTATTGTTTATTTGTAATGGTGTGTTAAATATGAAATGAAAATTTGAACAATAAGACGTTGATGTTCAATTGCTATCTTCACCATGACTACTCAAGGTATAAAATAGTAAATATTTATCGTTTGTATTTAACAATGTTCATTTGTGTTTGCGTTTCTAAGTTATTTTAGGTATAAGTATAAAAATTGAAAATTTGAAGAATTAAAGAAGATCGCGACCTCGACATTCAACTCGCAATCATGAAAATTTGCAATAAACTTTCTATTTCTATCGTGAGGAAGATCAGGATCGTGATACGGGAAAAGTATAATCGTCACAGATCGTGATCTGTCACGCGACAGATGGCTAAAACCGCCATTAACGGCTAGTTTTGAGCAATAACGGCTATATTGTTAATTATGACTAATTAGAGACCTCTTAAACCTCTATAAATAGGTCTAAGTTGAACCCTAGCCACCACAATCTTCAAAAAGCTTAAAAAATCTCTGAAAATTCTTCATCTTCAACCTTCAACATTCAATTTTTTCTTCTTAACCTTTACACTTCAAAACAATCAAGATGCCTTTGAAGAAATCTGCAAATAGAAGAGAAAGCCAAACATACTAAGAGGAGTATGATTGTCCTTTCCCTTTAAGGATAAGAGAAGAAGGCAAACGCTATGAAAAGCTTAACAAATTGGATATCATGGGAATGATATTCCTAGATTTAGTCTTCTTGAAACATTGAATCTCCGTAGAGAGATGGAGGTTTATCTTTCGGCTATTGGACTCACAAAGTTTGTAGATTTGCGCTTTCCACAAAATCAAGATTGGATTCTCGAATGTCTAGTAACATTCGACTATGAAGATGCAAGGAAGAGGGTGATTCAATTTTTGTAATCAAGGATGACATTACACCGTCACAAGAGAGATGATGGGTGAATGGTTCAGATTTTAAATTATTAATTCATCGAGCATGACAAATTCTTTTCAACCAAATCAAGTTTGGGCAGAATTATCAGGTAAGAGAGTCTTCGATCCCAAAAATTCTCCTATTAAACTTATAAAGTATGAGTGCGTTATTCTTCTCAAAAAATACCTTTCCACTTTGGTATTTTGTCGAGTAGAGAATTCCAAAGTCCAAAAGAAAGATTTGTTTGTTTTTCTTGCGCTTTGATGAAGCAAAAAGCAGAATTCGTGGATATCATATGGGATATGATGAAGAAGAATTCTACAAGCATGAGGAACAAGATTGGAGCTGCCGAAATTATCACCGCTATCTTCTTGGGTGCAAGGGGTGAACCCCCTATGTCCAACAATTGGGTGAGTATTTTCGTTACATGGATGGGACTTATTTGAAGAATACCGAACTTCTTCAAGAGAATGATGGTGTATATTCTTTCTACTCCTACTCCAACCGCGCCAAGAAGCTAATCTTGGCTCATGAAGATTCTACTGTCGAACCATCTAATCCAACAGTTAGCCGTCAACATGGAAAAGCTCCAATGCTTAAAGTATAAGAAGATGAAAAGAAGAAGAAGAAGCTCTGGAAGATTGGAACGCGAGCATGCAAAAAAAAAATTAGACAATTACCAAGCGAAACTTGGAATTATGAAAAAGGACTTGAAGATTCTTAAGAAGAGTAATAAATCGATGCTTCAAAAATTACTATCCTTCTTTTGAAAACAAAATTTTCATTTTACTCCTAGTCCCCCGGATTCTCCTTCACAATAGTCAGGTTTAATCATTTTCCTTTTCTTTACTTTTTCTTTTTCAAATTTTTAGAGTAGTTACTAGTTGTTTGTTTTTAGTTAACAATTTTAATAAAGTGTTCTACAATGAGGACATTGTGTTCTTTAGTGTGGGGGGGATGTTTGTAAAGCAATCCCAAAAAAAATTCAAAAAAATAAATAATATGAAAAAATAAAAGAATTTGAAAATTTTTGTTGATTTTTGTGTTATTTTTACATTATCTATTCTTATACTTTACTAACATTTGTCCAAGGTTATTTTGAGTGTTAGGTATTACAAATTTGATGTTAGTACAAACTTCAGAAAAAATTTTTGTTTCAAATTTGAGCGCATGTTGAATTTGAGCGTTTTTAGCACAACATTTTTCAATTTGACAAGGATGAGTGGTGAGAAACATTCGAAAGCAACATTCTAAGTAAATTTCGAATTTACATTTCAATGCAGCATGAATTAGTATAAGTTGTATGGTTTTAGTTTAATGCTACCGATAAATTTAAGTGGAGTAGTAGTATTCTTACTATGAGTTTTATATGCAAATCTCGAATAAGTCATATAAGTATTGAGTGTGTTTAAAGTATTAAGAAACTATAGCCATAATACTTTGGAATTAATCAATAAAGGATGAGGGTATTGAGAGAAAAAATCAAAAGAAAGAGAGGATAACCAATGAGTTATGCAAAAGGTGAGGAATGGTACGAAGTAGAAACTACGACCATTCATTGAGTGAAAAAAGAAAAAGAAGCATAGCACGAAAAATGGTGCAAAGTACAAAGTATTTCAAAAACATATGCTTAAAAGAAAAAAATGAGAGAGTGGTATGGAGCATAAAATGCAACCAGTAAAAAAAAGGGGAGAGTGGTATGGAGCATAAAATGCAACCACTAAGAGTGTTTTAGCATCCTATGTTACCTAAAAATGCCTTGAGATCGAACTTTCCAAAGTGCTCCTTTTGTCTTTTATACTTTATACTATACTTGAGAGAAGGTAATATTCGAGTATGCATATAACGCTTATATGAAGATGCGATTCGGTTGAACCTCCATTAAGAGCAAAGGTATGCAACTAGACTATATGAATTGCACATTACTAATTTGTGGGAAATTTTAGACTTCTACTTGAATCTTATGCAACGTGGGAATGTGGTACTCACTACAATAGTCTTTCTCCAAATAATGTATGAATTTGGATAACTAATGTATACACTTATGTTGAATTTACCTTGAGGACAAGGCAAAAGTTAAGTGTGGGGGTGTGATAAGTGTATAATTACACTTATGATAATTTTACACATTAAACACTATAGTTTAAGTCATTTTTATAGTTCATATAAAAGATTTTACGTGGTATGTAGTTGTTTTTGGTGCAAATACAGGTACTACGTAAATCTTAGAAGTAAAATGATTAAAGTTGGAAATCAATGAAAAAAGAGTGAAAAAAAGTGCAAAACGATGTGTGGAATTTAAGGATTTGGCAAAGGATCGAAGATGTCAAAGATCGGTAGAAATCGCAAAGAGGAATCATGTGAAAAAAGGCATGTCACGATCATGACACACATATCGCGGTCACTACTTGTTAACTTTCACAATAGAAAGTTACCAACAAAGTATTCTCAGTTGCGACAATCATTTGTGGTCATGACCTTGAGGGTTTTTTGGTAAACTCTTCTCTTCTTTCAACTGCCGGATAAGAACGATCAACCACCATCAACTACCAAATGAAAAGACACCTTTTGGAAGTCAACCAATCATGAAAAGGTGCCTTTCCATTGTGGATAAGATCAAACCAATTCAACCAATCACAATGAAACGATGTAATTCTTCGCCAACGGACATGACTCTTAGTTTGGATAGACGCAACCCTTTGTACTCTATAAATAGGCTTCAAGACTCAACAAATTTCATGTGGATTATGTGGTGTGGCATGAGTGATAAGTGTGTCACATAGATAGAGAGTAAAAATATCTAGATTTCATAACGTTCATAAGTGTTAGTGAGAAAATTTACAAGTTATTCGAACCTTATTTCGATCACTAGATTTATCTACATATTCGAGTGATTCTTGTATAAGTGTAATTGCAAATCACTTATCAATAAAAGTTTTCGTTCTTCAATATTCGTTTATTCAATATTCACAAAGAATAGCATCCTAGCGGAGGTTCTATACGAGTCAAGAGCGAATTTAAAGTAGATGCAGAAATTGCGGGAATTGACGACTCCCATTAAAGAGTGGATACTATTTCATCAACTTTAGCTTTCACTTTCATACCTTACAACTTTGCTTTGCTTTCTTCGTATACTTTCTATTATGTGTCATAATGTGTATTGAGTCTTTTATATTAATCAAGTTATATGCTTTTGAGTTAACTTTAAGAGTAGTTTGGATTAATGAGATTGTGTATAATCACTGGATCTGTGATTATAACATTATTTAGTGAGCCAACATTTTTGGAGTGGTAACCTGATAAATATGGCTATGTAGAGCAACCCGTTTTAAGCATAGTAATATTGTTATCTAGGTTTATATAATCATCTTAATTCGTTTGCACTAGATTTAGAAAAGTCATTTCATGTGTTGCTCTGCGGTGAATAATTGAATATCTGAGTGTCTAAAACAGAATCTATTAAATTAATCTACTGTACGTAATATATTTGATGATTTTGCATGTTTTCTTTGCTATACATGTTCGTAGGGAATATCTATATACTTTTTATCTTCTCGAATCTTTCATACAATTATCTATCCATCCATCATTCTAATCCTCCAAAATAAATTACATTATTTTCTTTTATTCCATTCCTCTTTTTGATCTTTAGAAATGGTTCCTTCCCTATGGGATCGATATCTTTTAAAACTACATCGTAACTATATACTTGCAGTGGTCACCATTTTTCTATTTAGATAAGCAGTATTCACAAAACCTATTCATATTTCAAGCTCTTATCTTCTCGGTAGGAAAGTGGGAGACAAGGTTTTTGGCTTCTTTATAAAATATAAATCCTTAGAATTAGTAGAGTCAGAAACCTTGCGAACACCTATTCTTCTGTAGCTCAGCTTAAAGCGATTAGGATCCTCTATGCATTTTCATCCCATATGAAATTTAAGCTGTTTCAAATGGATGTCAAGAGTGCGTAACTAAAACGGCTTCATTTAAGAGGAAGTATATGTGCGGCTTCCCTCAGGCTATGAAGATGCGAAGAATCCTGAGCATGTCTTCAAATTGAAGAAAACTCTCTACGGATTGTAGCAAGCACCTTGTGCTTGGTATGAAAGGCTGACCAACTTCCTACTCAATAAAGGCTATGAAAGAGGAAAAGCAGATACAACTCTATTTATCAAGCGTAGAAAAGAAGATGTGTTACTTGTCCAAATCTATGTGGATAATATCATATTTGGAGCAATTGATGAAAAACATAGCAAGAAGTTCAGCAAGCAGATGAAAAGTGAGTTTGAAATGTCAATGATGGGAGAGCTCAACTTTTTCCATGGATTGTAGATTAAGCTAATTGAAGAGGGAATCTTCATTAGCCAAGCAAAATAGGCCAAAGAAGTCTTGAAGAAGTTTGATATGGAGCAATTGAAGCTAATGTCCACTCCCTTGGCCACTAACACAATCTTGAGTAAGGATGAAGTTTGTAAGCTTGTAGAAAGTAAGTTTTACATATATATTATTGGTTCTCTCCTTTACTTAACATCTAGTAGGCCTGATATTCAATACTCTATGTGTTATTGCGCATGTTATCAAGCTTACCTTTGAGATTCTTAGTTAGTAACTATTAAGATAATTCTCCAGTACATGTAAGGTTCAACTAATGCAGGTCTTTGGTATCCCAATAGCTCATATTTCACTCCTAGAGGATTCACAGATGCAGATTATGGGAGTGATAAGCTCGACAGGAAAAACACCTCAGGAGGATGCCATTTCCTTAGAGAATGCCTTGTCTCATGGTATAGTAAGAAGAAAACTTCTGTTAAACTGAGTACATGGTAGTAGGAAGTTGCGTAGTACAATTTCTATGGATCAAGAAGTAATTGGAAGTTTATGGTATAAAGTTAAAACGCCTCGAAGTTATGTGTGATAACAAGAGTGTAATTGACCTATCTAAGAATCCAATTCAACATGGCATGATGAAGTGTTTTAGTATATAATTACACTTATTATCTTGATATTTTCAATCATAAAACGATATGGTTTAGAGTCATTTTATACTTCATATAAAAGATTTCACATGGTATGTAGTTGTTTTTTATGTAAGTGCAGAAACTAGGTGAATCTTGGGAGTGAAATGATCATAGATAGAATTCTATGCAAAAAGAGTGAAAAAGGTGCAAAAAGATGCATGGAATGTAAGGAATTGGCTTAGAATCGAAGTTGTCAAAGATCAGCAAAGTTGCAAAAAAGAACAATGAAGAAAAGCACATGTCACGATCGTGAATCCTGTTCGCGATTGGACAAATCACGCCCGTGACTACCTATCACGATCGTGACTTGTCATTCTTCACAAGCAGAAAGTTACCAACCAATATTAACGATCATGACATGTATGTCATGCTCGTGACTTGTAATGGTTTTGGATAACTCTTCTCAACTTCCAACAGTCGGATAAGAACAATCAACCGCCATCAACCATTAAAAGAAAAGACACCTTTTAGGGACAATAAAGCCACGAAAAGGTGTCTATCCATTGATGACAAGAACTGATTCTTGCATCCAATCACATTGAAGATGATGCAAACCTTTACCAATGGACATGACTCTTCGTTTGGATAAACGCAACCCTTCGCACTCTATAAATAGGGTTCAAATCAACCATTTTCATGAGATGGCATGAATGGGCATGTCAAGGATGTTATAGACGGCAACAATAGATAGAGAGTGAAAGTTATAGATTTCGCTTGTTCAAAGTGTTAGAAAGAAAAATGTATAAGTGATTCGATTCTTGTTTCGATCATTAGATTTCTCCACAAATTCGAGCGATTTTTGTATGAGTGTAATTGCAAAGCACTGATCAATAAAAGTTTCTGTTCTTCAACATTCATTTGTTCAAATTCACAAAAAATAGCATCCTAGCGGAGGTTCTGTACAAGTCAAAACCAAATTCAAAGTAGACGTAGGAACTGCGGGAATTGACGACTCCCATTAAAGAGTGGATACGGTTTGAACAACATTAGGTTTCACTTGCATACCTTACAACTTTACTTGTTTTTCTACTTATACTTTCTAATTCGAAGTTTCTGATATGTCTATGTGTCATAACGAGTATTTCATCTTGCATCATTTATATTAATAAAGTTATATGCTTTCGAGTTGACTTTAAGAGTGATTTCGGGGTTAACAAGATTGTGTATAATCAGTGGATTTGTGATTTTAACATTGTTTAGTTAGCCAACATTTTTGGAGTGGTAACTTGCTAAATATGGCTATATGAGAGCGACTCGTACTAAGCATAGTATTAATGTTGTCCAGGTTTTTATAAGTGTCATAATTCGTTTACCCTAGATTTAGAAAAGTCATTTCATGTGTTGCTCTGCAATGAATTATAGAATATTTGGGTGTCTAGAACCGAGTTTGTTGAAGTTATCTAGTGCTTAAAATAACTTTGATTATTTTGCATATTTTATTCTACTATACTTGTTGTTGTTAGAGAATATCTATATACTTTGCATCTTCTCTAGTCTTTTCATGCATCTATCAATTCATCAGTTTACCATTCAAAACTTTAACTTACTATATTTTCTTGCATCCCGTAACTCTAATTGATCCTTAGAACCCTTCCCTGTGAGATCGATATCTTTTAAAACAACATCGCAACTGTATACTTGGAGTTATCATCATTTTTCTATTTGATAATCGGTACTGACAAAACCTGTTCATATTTAGAACTTTTATATTATTAGTAGAAAAGTGGTGAATAAGTTTTTGGCGCCGTTGCTGGGAAGGCAAGTGTGTTTTAGAGATCAAATTGCTGGAGAACGGGCAATTATATAGATTTATTTATTTTTATTTTTGTTTTTGGTTTTAAGTATTTATATTTTGTTAGTAACATATTTTTCTTGCTTATTCATTGAGTTTTCTTTCTAGCGTGTGCATGCCAAGTACATAGTTCGGGAGAAAGTTTGGCATCTTTCGAATCAGAAATAGAACGATTTGGTAGGAGAAGAAAATTGATAAATAAGAGATAAAGAAGAAGGATGGCTAACGAAGAACAACAAAATGTTAATCAACCTCAACCAAGGCTCATGGATTATGTCATTCCGACCATTAACGATAACAATCTGGAAATTGCTAGACCACCAATTAATGCAAATTAGTTTGAAATCAAGCCAGCATTACTTTCAAATAATTAGCAATAATGTGCAATACTATGGTCTACCCAATGAAAATTTGAATGCACACATTGCAAACTTTCTTAAAGTCTGTGATACTTTCAAAATGCCCAATGTTCCTGATGCAGCAGTTAAACTTCATTTATTTCCATTTACGCTCCATGATAAAGCGAAAGTTTGGTTGAATTCATTACCTCCAAATTCAATCACCACTTGGAATCAATTAGCCTAAGCTTTTCTGACTAAATACTTTCCTTTAGCCAAAACCACAAGACTCATTAAAGAAATCACTTCCTTTACTCAGAAGGATAGTGAATCCTTGTATGAAGCCTGGGAACGTTATAACGAACTTCAATGAGTTTGTCCTCATCATGTTTTTCCTCAGAATGTAATTCTGCAAACTTTCTACAATGGAATAAATCATGCAATAAGAGGAGTGATTGATGCTATGGCTGCGGGATCCCTTATGAAGAAAACTAGTCAAGACGCCTTTGATCTTTTGAAAGATATGGCAAATAACAATAGTATGTGGCCAGTGGAGAGAGCACAAGTAAGTAATACTACTCCTACTCATTCGCATGTTGCATCTACATCTTCTAGTTCGGTTAAAAAGGTCAATGAATTAGACCCTATTTCTATTATCCAAGTGCAAATATCTGCATTATCTCATAAGATAGATAATATGCATATAAGTAAGAGTAACCCTTTGTCATGTGAAAAATGTGGCTAAATAGGACACACTGCTTTTGAGTGTAACTTTAACCCATGCGTAGGGGAACAATTAAGTTATGTTCAAAGTCAAGGAAATTCTTATGGCAATAAATGGAAATAATTATAGGAGTTCTAATTGGAAGTATGGTGATAATCAACAAAAGAATTATCAGGGTAATGATATAATAGGGCAATTAACAAGTAAGATAGACAAGTTTTTAGAAGGAGTTTGTAATAAGCATTCAGAGACTGAGGAATGTTACAAGAAGTTAGAGAATAAGATGGATCAGATGTTCAAGAATCAATCATCTTCCATTCATAATTTCGAGATACAAGTTGGACAATTAGCGAGTGCTATTCCATCTAGAGGAAAAGGCCATTTACATAGTGACACAGAAGGAAATCCTAAGGAAAATGTGCATGCTATAGCCCTTCATAGTGGTAAAATACTAGATAAATTAGATCCTTCGGGGTATGCTTGCTAATGATGTTGTTGAAGTGCTGGATGATAATCCAAGTAAATCCAATGATAAAGCAAGTATCGATGAACAGCCTAAATCCAGAAAGGTTAATCCCCCTCAACCACCATTTCCACAAAGAATGAAGAAGAAGAATTAAGATAAGCAATTCATCGAGTTCATCAACAAACTTAAAGGTCTGGAAATCAATCTTTTATTCATTGAAGCCATTACACAGATTACAAACTACGGTAAGTTTATTAAAGAACTTTTATCTTGTAAGGGTAGTTTAGAAGGAATATCGAAAGTATCTTTAATTGAAGATTGTAGCAATATAATAACTGCTAAAATTCCCACTAAACTTAAAGATCCGGGAAGTTTTACAATACCACGTAAACTTGGAAACATTTCTTTTCCAAAATGTTTATGTGATCTTGGGGCTAGTATAAATCTTATGCCTTTATCAATCTTCAAAAAGTTGAAGCTTGATGATGAATTTAAAATGATAAATATGGTCTTGCAATTGGCCGACCAATCTATTAAACGTTCTTATGGCATAATAGAAGATGTATTAGTTAAGTGGACGAATTTGTTTTTCCAACAGATTTTGTTGCGCTATATTTTTCATATGATGAAAAATACCCTATAATCTTAGGAAGACCTTTTATGCATACTGGAAAAGCATTAATAGATGTGTTGGAAGGCAAAATTAAGTTAAGGATAGTTGATGATACTCTAGAATTTAACATGGATAAGGCTTATAAATATCCAATGGATGAAGATATATGCATGAAACTTGACTTGATTGATGCTTGCATTCAAGAAGTTGTCAAGTTAGATTTCATCCATGAATATGAAGTCAAGGGGTTGGGAAACTTCATTGACACTTAAGTCTCTTATCTTTTCTGATATATATAAATATATATTAGTATATTCTTATTATTTTAATTTCTTTTGTGTGTTTTTAAGTTAGTGTTATTTTAAAATAAAAGAACAAAATTTTTGGATTTTTAACATTTCGCGCTCACGACCTATGTCGTGCTCGTGAATTAAGTTGTCAAAACATTCTCTTTCTATCTAAATAAAAGTCACGATTACGACAATCCTTCATGATCGTGACCTATGCAATTTCACTGCAGGTATTACTGTAACGGCTCTATTTTCTAACAGTTATATTGGAAATATATCCGTTGAAAAAGAAACAAATCCTATTTCTTATATATATGACTATTTTCCTAATTGATTTTCACAAATCAATCACTCTTTTACACAACTACTATCTCTTGCAAAGCATTTTCTCTGTTTTTCCCCAAATCAAAACACAAATCTTTCTTCTAAATTCTTGAATTAAATTTCAATGGATCTAAATAAATCAGTAGCAACCAAGGGAAAGAGTAAATTGGTCAATCAACAAACCAAGTATGATGACCTTTTTTGATCTATGGTGAAGAAGAAGTTGAAATATATATGAGGATCAAGAACTTTGATTTCCAAGGTACGTTCTTCTATGATCCTACTTTTGCAATTGATGTTGGGATACATGCGGAAGTAGAGGAGTATTTTTCACCTTATGGGTTGGAAAGTTTTGTGAATATGCAATTCTTGTTTAACGAGGAATGGGTCCTCAAATTTTTGGTTACTGTTATGGAGGATGGGAATTTTCTCAAAAGGAAATTTAGGAATGAAGCGAATGAGTATAAGTTCAATTTGATGGATTTGATTAAGTTGTTTGGTTTAGGAGAAACCTATGAAGAGATTGAAAAGGAAGAAGATTATAATTTAACGAGTGTTTGGACTAAGTTAACGAGATTGTATCGATATGATGTCAAAAACTCATCCAACAAAAACATTCGGAGTAACAGTCTTCTTTACCTTCACAAGTTTGTTTCTCAAAGTCTTTTCTTCTGACACGAGACAACTAAAGTGTCTATGAAAGATTTGGTTATATTAGAGTGCGTCATTTCACAATTAAGGCCAAAGTTTCTGATGTATATGATGGAATCCATCGCTAGTCTCACTACACATAAAAAGACTAGAGTTGGAGGTGCAAATACGATTTGTGGGATTATTTTGGGAGCGAAGAACCAGCTACCATACCAATATAATCCAAGGGAGAAGTTTAACTCTATGGGAGGAGTATACATGAAGAGAGCGGGAATAGTTAAGGAAGATGAAGGAAAATTTACGTTTCTACCGTATGGAGTAAGGGTTAGGAAGTTAAGACTAACAAAAGGATCTACTTCTCGGGAGAACGAATACAATGAAGGCATTGAAGAAGTTCAAATTGGAAGTAGTGAAATGAGACAAGCCTCTGGGAGTACATATGCAAATGAAGATACTTGGAGAGGGAAATTCATGAAAGATGTCGATCAAGCATGCCTTGATATAACTTCCATACAACAAGATGTTCATCAACTTACAAAATCCAACATATCTTTGAACCGCAAGTTGAGTTCGTACTTCAGAAAGCAGAATTTGGATATCTCACCAAGTCCTATAGATTCAAGTTCGGAATAATAAATATAACCGAGTTAAAGTTTCTTTTCTTTTAGTGTTTATTTGTTTATGGATGTTGTTTGTTTTTCATTTTTAATAAAGTCACTCACAATGAGGTTATTATGTTCTTTAGTGTGGGGGGTTATTTGTATAAATCCCAAAAATAAAAAAAAATCAAATAAATTAAAAAAGTTGAAGAATATGAAAACTTTTCTTGATTTTGTGTTGTTTATACCTTATCCATACCTATACTGTACTAACATATGTTCCAAGGTTATTATGAGTTTTAGGTATCACAAGTTTGATGTTAGTGCATATTTCTAACAAGTTGCTTCAAGTATGAGCGCACATTAAGAGTGTGAGAGCTTTTGGCACAATATTTAGCATTTGGCAAGGATGAGCTGTGAGTAACATTCAAAAGCAACATTCCAAGTAAGTTTCGATATATATTTCAATGCAACATGAATTAGTATAAGTTATATAGTTTTAGTTTAATGCTACCGATAAGTTAGTAGTGGAGTAATATCTAATAGTGTTCTTACTATGAGTTTTATATGCCATTCTCGAATACGTCCTATAAGTATTGAGTGTGTTTAAAATGAAAGGAAACTATAGTCATAATACTTTGAAAGTGATCAATAAAGGATGAGGGTATTAAGAGAGAAAAAAATCAAAAGAAAGAGATGATAACCAATGAGTTATGCAAAAGGAGAGGAATGGTAAGGAGCAGAAACTGCAACATTCAATGAGTGAAAAAAAGAAAAAAATAGCATAGCATGAAAAATAGGTGCAAAGTACAAATTTGTACTTCAAAGACATATGCTTAAAAGAAAAAAAAAGAGAGAAAGTGGTATGGAGCATAAAATGCAAGCACTAAAAATGTTTAGCATCTTAGGTTACCTAAAAATACGCTAAGATCAATCTTTTCAAAGTGTGCTCCCTTTGTCCTTTATACTTTATACTATACTTGAGAGAAGGAAATATTCGAGCAAGTATATAACGCTTATATGAAGATGCAATTCGGATGACCCTCCATTAAGAGAAAGGTATGCAACTAAACTATATAAATTGCACGTAATTTGTGGGAAATTTTGAACTTTTACTTGAACTTTATGCAACGTGGGAATGTGGTACTCACTACGATAGTCTTTCGCTAAATGAGGTGCGAACTTGAATTACTATTTTATAAACTTCTGTTGTGTTTACCTTGAGGAAAAGCAAAAGTTAAGTGTGGGGGTTTGATAAGTGTATAACTACACTTATTATCTTGATATTTTCAATCATAAAATGATATGGTTTAGAGTCATTTTATACTTCATATAAAAGATTTCACGTGGTATGTAGTTGTTTTTTATGCAAGTGTAGAAACTAGGTGAATATTGGGAGTGAAATGATTATAGATGGAATTCTATGCAAAAAGAGTGAAAAAGGTGCAAAAAGATTCGTAGAATGCAAGGAATTGGCTTAGAATCGAAGTTGTCAAAGATCGGTAAATTTGCAAAGAAGAACCATGAAGAAAAGCACATGTAATGGTCGTGATTGTTGTTCGTGATTGGAAAAATCATGCCCGCAACTACCTATCACGATCATGACTTATCATTCTTCACAAGCAAAAAGTTACCAACTAATACTCACGATCGTGACATGTATGTAACGCTCGCGACTTGTGATGGTTTGGATAACTCTTCTCAACTTCCAACCGCCGGATAAGAACGATCAACCATCATCAACTATCAAACGAAAAGACACCTTTTGGGGATAATAAAGCCACAAAAAGGTGCCTATCCATTGATGATAAGGATGGATTCTTGCATCCAATTACATTGAAGATGATGCAACCCTTCACCAATGGACACTACTCTTCATTTGGATAAACTCAACTCTTCGCACTCTATAAATAGGGCTCAAATCACTTCTTTACTGGCAGCACTATTTCACCTGACTCCCCCAAAAACTGAGCCAAGTTCACTTTTACCGCCCTCATTAATTCAATAATGAGGTAACTATAGTGATAGACGATATTTAGCTTGGCTAGATGATGAAGAATCATCACTGGCCAGTTTAGCTTTTTACCATCTACCATATGGTAGACCACACACCTCTCAAAATAGGTGCAGCTAGTCACTGAGCTCATTTTAGGTACCAGTAGCTTCACCAGAAGCTCATGGAACATCCTCGCGGTCCAACTCATTCCACTTGCTGCTATCTCTTCAGAAACATAATTAGCGGGGAGCTCCCAATCCTCTGGAATCATAACAGCATCTTCGTCGTTAGTCCTTCTAAGCTGAGTACTCTTGTTGGGCATGTTTAGGACACTTCCTATCAACCTTGCGCAAATGAGGGTGGATTTTCCCCCAAAATCCATCATTAGGACATCATCAAATCCCTGGATGGTGTAGAGATTTTAGTAGAATGTCCTAATGAGCCCTGTGATGACAGGACCCTCCAACTTCAGAAAAGAACTCAGGTGTTGTTACTTGATGATGTGATGCATGGTTTTGTTGAGCAACAAACCTTCATAGTCCACCTCATACACTAGACCGAAATCCAGGTTATCAACCCACTCCACTCTAGTAAAGTAGGTTCCCTCTTGAAGGGTGAGCTTCTAAGTCATCCCTTCAGCATCACTGTGGTGGTGTTCTTATGTCTGAAAGTAGTATGGGGTAATCACCATTTGAAAGATTGAAGGAAAGGGTTTGAAAGACATAGAGAATTAGGGATTCTAGGGTTCGAATGCTTTGAGATTGAAAAAGCAAGTAATCTTTATCTCTTCAACTATTCACCTTATATAGACTTCAGTAAGTCTCTAGGGCATGTGGCACTACCATAGCTCAAGATGGAAATGGAAGCTGAGATCTGAGTGATATCAACCACCTCAATAAAATAGTGAGTTTTGAAGAAAATCGATTCCTATTCAAACACGTCTTTTTGAAATCGTGGAAATTTGAAAATTAATCACGAAGTGCTCCTCACGCCATTTCATTGAAAAACTGACGGTGTTATTGACATGTCTTTTCAAGACATACTCTCCAACACTTAGCCAAAATTTTGAGAATTTCACCTTCCTTTTAGTTCATCGTGGACTAGCCATTCCAATTAACTACCTCAGTACACAAAACTGCTCCTTTGGCAATGGCTTGGTGAAGATACTAGTGCGCTGTTCCTCAGAAGTAACATATTCCAACTTTACATCTCCTCTTAGCACATGATCCCTAATGAAGTGATGTCTAATGTTGATATGCTTCATCCTTCCATGTTGAACTGGATTTTCGGATAGGACAATTGCACTCTTGTTATCACACATAACTTTGCGACATCTTAACTTTATACCATAATCTTTTAGTTGCTACTTAATCCATATTAGTTGTGCTATACAACTTTGTGCTGCCATATACTCAGCATCAACTGTACTCAGTGCAACAGAGGTTTGCTTCTTACTGTACTAAGAGATAAGACATTCTCCAAGGAAATGACATCCTCCTATTGTACTTTTCCTGTCGAGCTTTTCTCTACCATAATTAGCATTTGTGAATCCCCTAGGAGTGAAATCTGAACTGCTAGGATACCATAGACCTGCCTCAATTGAACCTTGCAAGTACCTGAGAATTCTCTTAATAGTTGCTAAGTGAGATTCTCTAAGATCAGCTTGATAACGAGCATAGTAGCACACAGCATACTATATGTATGGCCTATTAGCGGTGAGATAAAGAAGAGAACCAATAATCCTTCTATAGAATTTGCTGTCCATAGGTTTTTCGGCTTCATCTTTACTCAGAATAGTATCAGTGGCCATGGGAGTGGACATTGGCTTCGAATGCTCCATATCAAATTTCTTCAGGACTTCTCTAGCATACTTAGCCTGACTAATGAAAATTCCATCTTCAGTTTGCTTGATTTGAAGACCAAGAAATAAATTGAGCTCTCCCATTATAGATATTTCAAACTTGCTCTTCATATGCTTATTGAACTCCTTACACAGCTTCTCATTTATTGCTCTAAATATGATATCATCAACATATATTTGGACTAGCAACACATCTTTCTATCTTTGCCTAAAAAATAGAGTTGTGTCTGCTTTTCCTCTTTCATAGCCTTTGCTGATCAAGAAATTGATCAGCCTCTCATACCAAGTTCTAAGAGCTTGATTCAATCCATAGAGAGTTTTCTTCAATTTGAAAACATGCTCAGGATTCTTCTGATCTTCAAAGCCAGGAGGCTGGTGAACATAGACTTCTTCTTGAATGAATCCATTTAGGAATGCACTCTTAAAATCCATTTGAAATAATTTGAAGTTCATATGAGATGCAAAAGCACACAGGATTCGAATTACTTCTAATCGGGCTACAGGAGCATAAGTCTCATCATAGTCAATTCCTTCTTGCTGATTGTAGCCTTCCACAACAAGCCTAGCTTTATTCCTGACAATAGAGCCATCTTCATCTAGCTTATTTTTGAAAACCCATTTTGTTCCAATAATTGATTTCCCTTTCAACTTCAAAACTAGATCCCAAACATCATTGCTCTTGAACTAATCTTTCTCCTCTTGCATTGAGATCATCCAATAATCATCTCCTTCTGCATCTTCAAATTTCTTGGGTTTGATCAATGAAATGAAGGCTAGATGACTCCTCATTCTGCTGAGTTAAACTTGGATCATCACTGGAATATAAACATCATCAACTATGTTATCTAGTGGATGGTTGTGATGAACTCTTATCTCTCTCAGAAGACTCGGATCAACTGCTGGAGGATCGACAATGGGATGTTGAGGTGGAGGTTGATCTTCTCCATCATTGAAGTTGATAGAAAGATCCTCATCATCGTCTTTGGCTTCCTTACCTTCGAGTTCTTGTGCTAGGTTAGTCAGCACAGAGAGTGGCATACTAAGTGAATCTGCTTACTGGGGTACTCCTTCATCTTCATCAGATAGATGTCTATCTGCATTATTAGTTTCATCAAAATCCACATGCATAGACTCCTCTAATAGGCTGGTTCTTTTGACAAATATTCTATATGCCCTGTTTTTAGTTGAGTATCCTAAAAAGATACCTTCGTTAGACTTAGGATTAAACTTACCTAATTGCTCCTTGGTGTTAAGAATAAAGCACCTATAGCCAAATGATTTGAGATGACCAATCTTAGGCTTACGCCCTCCCCAAAGCTCATAAGGTGTTTTCTCAAGAATCGATGAATTAAAACTCGATTCAAGATATAACAAGCTGTGTTAACAGCTTCTCCACAAAAGTACTTTGGTAGATTGTTATCACTTAGCATGGATCGAGCTATTTCAACTATGTTTCTATTCTTCCGTTCTACAACCCCATTTTGTTGAGGCATATAGGGAGAAGAGAAGTTGAGGACAATACCATGCGCTGAACAAATTCTTCGAAATGGAAATTCTCAAATTCACATCCATGATCTCCTCGGATTCCACTGATTTAATATCCTATTTCATTCATTATCTGGTTACTAAGCTTGACAAAAGATTCATATATTTCATCGTTGCTACTCAGTAAGACTACCCAAGTGAATCTCATGAAGTCATCCACAACCACCAATGAAAATCTATTACCACCCATGTTCATTAGCTGAACTGGCCGAAAAGATCTAAGTGGAGGAGGTCCAACCGTCGCTTAGTTACTATGTGATTTATTGATTTAAATGATTTCTTATCTTGCTTACCTAGTTAGCAAGCTAAGCATAGTTTATCCTTATTAAAGTTGATGCTGGGTAAACCCACAACTAATTGCTTTTTGGTAATTTGGATAGAATGTTCATATTTATATGACCCAACCTTCTATGCCAAAGCCATGAATTATCCTCCTTAGATACAAGACATAGATTAGTGGAGCCTGGGGATAAATTAATCATATAGACATTATTGATTTGAGGAGCAAAGAGAATAGTAGAATCAGTCTTACAATCAATTACTGAGCATCCTGTTGAGTCAAGTATAACCTTTATGCCTTTTTCATAGAGCTGGGCTACACTAAGAAAGTTGAACTTCAGACCCTTAACAGGAGAAACCTCTTCGATTGAAGGAGAGACACCGATAGTGCCACAACCCACAATCTTACCTTTTTGGATATCTCCAAAACTGAAACTTCCATTTCTTTTACACTCCAATGAGATGAAATGGCTTTCATCTCCCATCATATACCTTGAGCATCTGCTATCTAAATACCACATTCGAGAGTTATTAGTGGATCTAAGGCTCATCTGTAAAACAGTTACATTTTCTTAGGTATCCATTCCTTTGAGCTGGGTCCTCCTTTGTTAGTGGTGCTTAAATTAGACCAGTCGTAATAACCATTTTTATGCTTACAGAGAACTGTGGCATGTCCATCTTTCCCATAAAAATCACACACCATTTTTGGTTTGGGTTGGCTCACTTTCTTCTATTTAGAGGAATTATTCCTCTTAGAATTGCGAGTTTGGTTACACTGAGTTTGACTGTTGCCTGGAGGAGGAACCCCTTTCTTCTTTAAAGCCGTTATCTCAGCAGTTAACTCATCTAATTTCTTAGTGAGCTTGTTGATAGAGCATTCTTAATACTCAGCTTTTTCTTGAAGAAAGCGGATATCAAGTGATAAGGTAGCATTTGTATCTTCCAAATCATCACTTCTCCTCACTAGCTCCTTGATGTTCTTCATCAACTTGTTAGTCAATTTCATAACATCAAAGAGAGTTTGGGTGAATTCTTCCATAGATAAGGGAATTTCAGTATGTACCTCAGCTTCATGAGCTTTTCCCTTATTCCGCTCAGCTTCAGAATTAGTAGCGGATTAATCTCTACCGAGGGTAGATGCTGAGCCTTTGCCCCTTTGATCTTCAATGGACATTAGACAGAGGTTGGCCGAATCAATTACTTCCTCATCAGATGATGAGGATTCTTCCGAATCACTCCAGGTGACAGCAAGTGCCTCATTTTTCTTGGAGAACCTCTTCTTGAATCTATCCTTCTTCACCTTAGGATAGATGGACTGGATATGGCCTTTCTCTCTACAGCCAAAGCATTTGATAGCTTTGTTGTGCTTCTTCTTGGGTCCTTCCTCAGCTCCAAGCCAGTGCTGAGTTAACTTGGTTTTAGCGAAAAGCTTCTTTTTGTTGAACTTCCCATCCTTCTTAATGAAGTGTTTAAAACGTCTAGTGAGAAGGGTAATTTGCTCATCAGAGTAGCAACTAGTGGACTCATTAGATGAATCAGCTTTCAGGATAATGGCTTTGCCCTCTCTCCTTTCCTCGACTCCTTTTGGAGTCATTAAAATACTTCCTTAGAGACATCTCATGAGTAGCAAGGTGCCTACTAGCTCATCATAGCTGTAGGTCTTCAGGTCATGAGCTTCTTCAATGGCGCTCTTCTTTGAGTCCCACTCTAGAGTAAGAGTGTGTAGAATCTTCTTTACGAGCTCCTCTTCAGTGAACTCCTTCCCTAATCTCTTTAGTTCATTAACGATGTTAATGAAACTGGTATTCATGCTTTAAATACCCTCGCTGGCACCCATGGTCAACATCTCATCCTCCCTTAGCATGAGATTGATCTTTGATGCCTTAACCCTATTAGTCACCTCATAAGTAATCTCTAATTTCTTCGAGATTTCTCGTACTATCTCGCATTCTAAGACCCTGTTAAACTCAGTAAGATCTAAAGTATAGTGTAAGTAATTAATCATTGCACCATTCTCTTTGAGAAGCCTCAGATCAGCATCATCGTAGTCCTCGGGATCTACGGGAACAAGCACTCTGTTCCTCACAACTGTGGGAACTCTGGGGCCAAGCTTGATAGCGAGCTAAGCCTGCATGCTTTGAGACTGAATGAAATTTTTCATGCAATTTTTCCAGAAGGTATAATGATTACCATCAAAAGGAGGTGGTCTCGTAACAGACATCCCCTCTTTAAGGAGAACTGCTTGACTACTACTGGATCCGTAGTTGTTGTAAGTAATTTATGGATCTTTACTCAAAGATAATTAGTCTAAAAGTTGAGCAACTACTCTGATACCACTTGTTGGTCCTATAGACGGCTTGTAAACAACCACAAAGGGGGGTTAAATGCGAATCTTGGTTAATTTTAAAGGTTTACAAAATTTTGTTTCGCCAAGTTAAGTTTTTATATGCGTGCTGAGTATGCATGCTGAGTTACAATATAAAAATTGAGTAAACTGCTCAGCTTCGCTGGAACAGTTTATCCACAATCCACTGCTGAGTGCTCGACTCAGCAAAGATTGGTTTTTCAAGCAAAAAATGAATAACAAAAGAGAGATGATGAATGAGCAGAACAAAGTAAAAGCTAAGAGCGTAAGTTTAGAACTTCAACACCTGAATTTTTATCCTGGTTCAACCTCGAGCCTACCTCCAGTCCCTGGATACCTTTTTCGAGCTTTAATCCACTAGTGTTTAATCCTTACTTAGGCAGAGCAGCCTTTACAGCCGGTAGACACAGTTTTACAGAAAGTACCTTCCTTCCTAACTATCGCTCGACTCAGTTTGGGTACCCTTCCCAAACTGACACACAAATTTAAATGAAAAGATTTCAAATTGAATTCAACTTATATAAACGTTGAATCCTTACAATGTTAAATCTAAGTAGTTCTCTCGATTACAAACAGATTAGGAATTGATGTTTACTGATTGCTTGAATTTGGAATTTCTTGAAGCTAAGAGTAATTTCGCAGAGTTTCAGTTCTATAAGAAATTCGAGGTGATTCACCAAGTTTGAACATTTGCTTTAGTCTCCCATTTATAGTTGAAGCTCTAAGAAGTAGCCGTTGCAAACTTTTCAAGGTTGTTGAACTTCAATTTCTCTTCTCTTCATATCTTTTGAATCTTCCCGTTGGAGATAGATTTCAGGACATTTAGAGATAGAAATTTGAACGTTGAGGCGACATAAAATTCCGTTGACAAAATCTCATTTTATCTTCAAGCAATTCGGTTGAGAGAGGCACGTGATATTGCAACATGGAATCTTCAGATGGATTGTATTGCTGACGTTGGCAGAGGCGCTGGAAAATGGCACATGTTAGATGATTCCTTTTGGTCTTGGATTTTAGTGAGGGAATCTCGACATACTGTACTGACATCTTTTATCTTGTGAGGACCATGGAAATCTTCCTTAATTTCAGCACTATTATTCATGAAAAATATGTAAGGAATATTCTATTTCTCACATAATTTGTTAGCAGCACGTGTGTCATTCAGTGTCATAGAAAATAGCCTTTTAATTAAAAGCTAACTCAGCACAACTGAGTTGATATGCTGGTAAACTACGTAATACTCAGTACAGATTTAGCTTTTCCTACTCTAAGCCGTAACTTAATTAATTACTCAGTAAAACTGAGTTGTTTTCCCTTAAATAAACACACTCTAGTCAGCTTCATTTATTAAGAGTATACTTAGTACTCAATCAATTTCACTAACCTAGATAGTTTGCTATTTCCAAAACATTAAAGTACTATGAGGTATTATTAACTTGGGATCTACAATTCAGCAAGTAGATGAAAAGCAAGTTTGAAATGTCTATGATGGGAGAGCTCAACTTTTTCCTTGATCTTCAATTTAAGCAGACTAAAGATGGAATTTTCATCAATTAAGCAATGTATGCCAAAGAAGTCTTGAAGAAGTTTGACATAGAGCATTCGAAGCCAATGTCCACTCCCATTACCACTGATATAAATTAAGTAAAGATGAAGCTTGAAAACCTGTAGATAGCAAGTTCTACAGAGGAATCATTGGTTATCTTCTTTATCTTATAACTAGTAGGTCAGACATACAGTATGTTGTGTGCTACTATACTCGCTATCAAGTTGATCCTAGGGAATCTCATTTAGCAATTGTGAAGAGAATTCTCAGGTACTTGCAAGGTTCTATTGAAGCAGGTCTGTGGTATCCCAGTAGCTTAAATTTCACTCCTAGAGGATTCATAGATGCTGATCATGGAAGAGACAAGCTGGATAGGAAAAGCACCGTAGTAGGATGCCATTTCCTTGGAGAAAGCTTGGTCTCATGGTACAACAAGAAGTAAACTTCTATTATATTGAGTACAACTAAAGCTGAGTACATGGCTGTATGAAGTTGCGTAGGATAATTGCTATGGATTAAGCAGCAACTGGAAGACTATGGTATAAAGTCAAAGTTTCTTGAAGTTATGTGTGATAAAAAGAGCACAATTGACCTACCCAAGTACCCAGTTCAGCATGGCAGGATAAAGCATGTGAATATCAGACATCACTTCATTAGAGATCATGTGCTAAGGGGAGATGTCAAGCTGGAGTATGTTTCTTTAGAGGAAAAACATGCTGACATATTCACCAAACCATTACCAAATGAACAGTTCAACGTTCAAAGGCAACTCATTGGTAACCCGCTGTAATGAAGAAGAAGAAATCAGAAATTTGGCTAAGTGTTGAAGATCAAGACTTATTTCAACAAGGAGATGACGTGTTTGACACTGACTAAATTTTAAAGTAACAGTGTGAGTTATTGTTTCACCATTAAAATCAAATTCTATATTTTCAAAACGACGTGTTTTTAAAGCGGAACCTTCTACAGTAAAACTCACCGTTTTACTAAGGCAGTTTAATCTCAGCGTTAATTCTCATCTTGAGCTAAGATTGTACCATGTATCATCACCATTTTAAGAGGTTTATAAGGCTGAAGGAGTTTAAGAGAGAGGGTACTTTGTTTTGCGAATTTGAATAAACTCAGAACTCAAGAACCTTAATTCCTTTCTCTTAGAATTTCCTACTTTTCTCAAATGGCGATTACTAGAACAACTTTCAGACTCAGCACAACCACTATGAAGAACCTAATTGTCAATACCGAAGGAAAAATGGAGAAGCTTACTTTAGAAGTAGGAACCCTTTTTATAAAGGTGGATTGGGCGGAAATTTAAAATTTGGCCCTATCTATGAAGTCAATTATGAGCGTCTTCTCAGAAATCGGATCATGCACAAGGTCATCAAGCAGCAAAGCTTGAGTTCTTTCCTACAGATGGAAGGACCTGCGATTGCCAGATTGATTAGTGCGTTTTATTCCCACCTCTACACCATCCCATACCTCAATGACATCTTGCTGGTAGATTTCGTAGATAAATCAACCCTAATTTGCTCTAGACTGATTGGGAGCATCCTGAACCTGCCTCACAAAGGGACTCAACTCTGTAGGATTGGTGATGAGGACCTAGTAGCCATTCGTGGGGATTAAGAGCTCTCCTCAAACTATGTGTCTGGGGAGATAGCAGTGAGCAGGATGAGCTGGACCGCGAGAGCTTGTCACGAGTTGGTGGTGAAGCTGCTATTGCTAAAGACTGGATCTGTCTCTAGCTGCACCTATTTTGAGAGTTGTGTGGCCTACCATATGGTAGAGAGTAAGAGGCTAAATTGGTATGTGGTGATCCTTCACCACTTGACCACTATAGTTACCTCATTACTGAACTAGTGAGAGTAGTGAAGGTGGACATAGCATAGTGTTTGGAGGAGTACGATGACATTGTGTTACTAGTGAAGAAGAAGATTGATCTCTCTCACTTCACCAAGCTGAGTCAAGATCAGGTGCATGCTAGGTATAATAAGGCACAACAAAAGTGCAAGCTTAAGTGCGTACCAACAGTGGTACCTGTGGACATCCCAAAGGAAGAAGACGGGTTTATGATGGACTTTGAAGGAAGCGAGGATTCAAGTGACCATATACCCATCTCCAGCATTCTGGAGCAAGTCTCCGCCGCCACTTCTTCTCCCAAACCAAAGGCTTCCTCTTCTAAGCCCGTAAGAAGAGCCCAGCCAAGCCATCATCCGATGAAGTCCCTACTTAGCCACAACATTAAAGGAGATAAATGAAGGCATAGACTCGCACTCGAAGAGAGGCTGAGATGAACCTCCAAGCTGAGCAGTAGGTTGAGGAGAAAGAGGATGAGATTGAGGCTGAGGAAACGTTGCACCAAAGAAAGAGCAAATTAGTCATATCCAAGGAATCAGAGGGGTAGGGCGAGGCCAAGAAATCTAAGGATGAGGACACCATGAATCCTAGAGCTATCGCTGAGCTAAACGAAGCAATTGCCAAGGCTAAGGACACTCAGCAAAAGCGTTTTGCCACCAACTAGCCTTTACAAAGAAATATACAAGTGGTGAGCATTGATGAGGATGTTGGAGAAACCTTCAACCTTGTTCAGAGAGAGACTGATCTTCTTGATTCCAATATCCCCATACCCTATTTTACTCAAACAGAGGAAAGCTCTACTCGGTTTGAGATACCTCAAGCTTACCCATCCTTGGGTCAAACAACTAACCCAGAGGTACCTCTATATCCAACCCCCATTTCTTCTGTAAGTCCTCAACCTAATCCTCTGTAAATACCCCTTCCTACTCTTATAGAAGAAATTGAAAAACCTTCTTCTGTAAATTCTCCTCCTCCTTCACATACTCTAAATTTCCCTGTCTTCATACCTTCCTCTCCTATTAATGACCAAAATTCTCCAGTAAATATCCATTCTTCTCCTAACAAAAGCCATGATTCTTTCTCTCCCAATTATTCTCCAGCAAATAATACTCAAACCTCTACTTCTTCTCCTTCCCAAACACAAACCCAATCTCAGACAGAAACCCAAGCACAAAAACATACATATACAGCTATTATACATTCTATTCCACTCAAAAAGTCCAAAACCATTCCCCCTACTTCTTCAAATGTACAAACCTCTAAACCTACCCCTTCTTCAACCCCATCCTCTACCCCTCTAACCCCTCTAGTTAGGGAAGTTCCTAATGCTGAGAACTCTGCTCAACATGGAAACGCAACTAGCAGAGTATTGAGGTAAATTTTATAGCCTGTGAATTACCTAAACCCAGTAGAGAACTAGTCCAAAAAGACATGGATGATGCGTCCATCTTAGCTCAGATTAGAGAGCTGGCAAGGAAGAAATTCATAGCACTCAAAACTGATGTTGAGTTGGATAGAGCAATTAGCAATTTGCTACTGTCTTAGGAATTAACGGGCTTGTCTACCAAACCCAAGGCCAAATTACCTAAGTTTGAAGAGCACATAAGCTTTCCTACTGAATCTATCTACTTCGAGGAGTTTGAAAAGATTCAGGGCAGTTTATTTGTCATTCGAAACCACTTGGCAAAAGAGAGCGCTAAGAGTTTGGTAGATAAGATGGCGTTGATCCTCACTGGATTATCGTAGTCTGTAGCCTAGCTTGGGGCAGCAATCTCGTGTATCCCCATGTCTGCTATACTAGCTAACGATGTTGCAGGAATGATAAAGGGTAGCGTGGATGCTGGTGCTGAGCAGCTGAGTTCCTTGAGTTCTAACATGGAAACTCAAGTGACACAGCACATAAGCTTGGTGAGGAACAAGCTAAAATCAAGAGAAGCATCGATCGGAAGAAGGAAAATAGCTCAAAGAAATCTAAACTACCAAGGACATAGGCCATAGCATGGCAAAGGTTTTGGAAATCATGTCCAGGTTCTTGGTGAATCATGATAACAAGCAAGATCAGATGATGAAGCTGCTGATGAAAATATCTTCAAAGGTGGACAAGAAGCTTGTGAATCTCGGCTCTCTTACACCGCACCATAACAAAAATATAATTTTCTTAATCTAATTTGCAGAAAAACATCCTATATAAACCTCTGCATCGTGTTTATCTCCTCTCTGGCTTTTAAAACCACTATCTCTCTTTTACAGATTTTCAATCACAACCTCTTCTCTTCGCTTTTACTCTCAATTTTCGTCATCTATTGCATTTTTCTGAATGTAAGTGATTCTATCATTTATTCAATCAATTTTTTCTTTGCTATTGTTATGTTTGATCGACTTTTTTAAGTGTTTGAATTTCAACTTTCTAATCATTTTTAATAAGATGATGAAAGAGATTGTTGTTTTTATCCATTCGAATGAATCTTGGACATTGGTTTCATTTATTTCAAAGTTGCTTGTGTGTTGTTCCAACTAGTTGTAGTTTTACTGAATTCAAATGACTTGTTTTGGCACGTTTGAATTTACTGATTATCCTTTACTTGTAACGATAATTTTTGTTTTTGTTATTCCACAAGGTGATTAGTTGCTATATATCGTTTGTTTGTTTTACTTAGATTTCTATAATTTTTATATTTTATTTGTAACATTATGTATGTTATACTTAATATCTGTTAGAATTCTATGAGATGTTTATTAGATTACTTACACTTATATTAGAATTCTATTAGATTTATTAATCTTTCTCGTGTGCATTGTTATTTATTTTTATAATGAAAGTTTTTTTCTTAATGAGTTGAACTTTGATGAAATTTCAATTTTCCGTTAGATATGTATTAAAGTCGTATTAGACATCTTTTTATTTTTAATTTGTACTATATAAATGTTAGATTTCTGTTAAACATATCAATTATTTTAAATTCTTTTCTTTTTTTCAAAACTTGTCGTAGTTTTTTTTTGTCCTAGTTGTTAAAAGAAATAGAAAATTCTAGCAATAAATGGTGGAATAATTTTCCCTTTGCCATTGTGAAATTCTTGGGATTTAGCATATGATATTTTGCAGCACTAAATTCTTCTCCGGATGTTTTGGCGAAACCATGGAGGCCAAAAAAGAAAAGAATTTAGTCTGCTAGGGAGAGAAGGAAAAAGAATATCATTAAATGTAGTGTTTGCAAAGGTGTGGGGCATAACTTGCTAAGGAATTAAAAACTCTTAAAATGCATTGTTTCAAACATTGTCAAACAGTATATTGATATTCAGTTCATGTCTAATTTTACATATTTATAAATTCTCATTATTACAGTTTCAGTTATGTCTAATATGTTATACATCTTTTTTCTACAATTTCGTTGATATTAAATGAAATTTAGTTTTTTCATTAATTTTTTATTAGCTTTCTAACAGTTACTCAACATTTTCCATTTTGTATTTAACATATGTTATATTTCTATTAAATTCTATCTTTAACCCCATTACATGAATGTCGATATTTGAGAGTCATTCTAGGTTTTGATAGATTCAAAACCAAATATGTTTCTTACATATATTAATTCAATTAGATTTATGTTAAATTTCTCGTAATTCTATGAAAAATCCCCATGAGTGCATTTTTAGAGGAGTCATTAGAGCTATTTATTACCTTTTACTAGATTTCTAACCAGTTTTGTTTTTTATCCTCAAATATTTTGTGTTTACATGAAACCTGTTAGAATAATGTTAGATGTCTATGGAGCTTTTTGAACACGTATTACAAACTCCTTTTTAATCATATTAACATACATTAAACCTTATTCATTAGTATTTTAGTAGATTTTTAACTGATGGTATATGTTTTTAGTCAAATATCATGCATTTTCTCTCTGATATGTTAGAATTATTTTAGATTTCTATTATACTCTTGATAAAACTCTTTTTTTTAGAGAAAACACACTGAAATTAATAGAAGTCACATCATAATAGATTTATAAAAGGAAGTCAAAAAGCGTTTTTAAAGTAAAACGAGTTCAATTTTGCAATCAATCAATCCTAAATATATAAATAATTCAATATTTTGATTATTTCGTCATCACTCTCTAAGTTTTCGGTTCATTTTGTTTTTCGTGCTCATACAAGTTTAAAGCGAGTCTTTTCTTTTGCAGGTTCACATCAAAGTCTAATGGCATTTCCATCGATGTAGCTGAATACAAAAATACCATAATCCCTATAACTATTTTAAAGAAAAGAACACAACATTATTTTTGAAATTGATAATAAATTGAAACTTCATGCAAACTAACTTGATTTAATATATGTCTATATTATTTCCTAAACATTTTTATTAGAATTTAGTTCTGTTTCTACTAAATTTAGTTATAACACCATGAAAATCCATTTATTGGTAATTTATCACTCATTTGAACTACAAATTTACATTTTACTTGGTTTCTAATAAATAGATCTTTAACAAATCGTGACTTCATGCTAATTGACTTCATCTAATATATTTGTGTATTAATTGTTAATGTTCACAGTTAATTGTTGGTTTTCCATTAGTTTTATGACAAATTGAAAACATTTTGCATGTTTTTTTAATTAACATCTGTTAGATTTCATAATACTTTTTAATTAGAATCTAGTTTAATTTCTATTAGATTTCTTTATAATTCTACAAAAAAAAATTTCTTTATTGATAGTTTATCACTCATTTGAACTATTGTATTACATTTTACCTACTTTCTAATAGATATACAGTAGATTGTGCATTTTAGGCATATAATTTACATTTACCTTATATGTATTAATCACATCATTTCTTCTTCTTTGTTGTTTCATCATAGTTCTTTTTCAAAAACAAAATTTTTAGTAAATAAATTTAGAAAACGATGTATCTAACAGTCTTTAAAACATTTTATATTATTCAACGGTCTTTAAAACATATTTCATCAATGTTGTACATTGTGAAACATAACTTAAGTAACGTACTTCAAGTTGTCACCACAAATATTTTTTTAACTTATTCTACATTCAATTTAATTCAGTATTTATTTTTTTTTAAAAAAACTCAATTCAGTATTTATAAGTATTACATACCTACAATTTTACACTAAATAATTATATTTCAGTACACTTGCAAATAAGTTGAAAAGAATAGAGATCAAGTTAACCAAACAAACAAGTTGAGGTAAGCGTGTGAACTTGTTTATATATATATATATATATATATATATATATATATATATATATATATATATATATATATATATATATATATATATATATACACACACACTACAAAACAAACAATTTTTTGGAATAAATACGACCTTGGTGAAGATTGAAAAATCAGTTAATTTTGGTTCAGTATTGAAATAACACAGTATATTGGCATCCTGGTATTCATTTTTTGTCTCAAACAATTACACGTTTTTTATTAATCGAGTCATGATGATTGGACATGATCAAATTCTCAACTTACCCGCATGCTTGATAAATTAGGAAATCACTAATGAATAAAAGTTAGAAAAAATCGATTTTTTTACAATTTTTTATTTGGGAAATTTTATATTGACAACTTCTTAATTGACACTTGCAAATCTCAAGCTTTCATACTAAATCTAACGGTGGAAATTTGGCTCCAATAAAAACAAAAGCAAATATCATTTATTTAGTTGTTTTCTTAACTCTTTTTTATCTCGACTTTCTATCTCCATTAATCAAACCTTCTTCTTCATCCTTAGCATCATTGTTCCAAATTGGAATCAATTTCATTTTGATGTAAACCTGGTTGATTTAAGAATCAGCCATGAATATAATTGCTAATACTACAACAAAGTAGAAGCATGCTCGGAGCAATCTTTGGGCAAATGGAAGATTGTGAAGTTCACCGCCGGTGCAAGGTGCCATAATTGAGAGTCACAAAATTTCTTTACTTCCTTCACTCGCTCCCTTTCTTCCATTATTGTTGAAAATAATTATGAACTGTGTAATTTCAAGCTTATCAAAGCAATTATAACAACATAAATTGATCAGCAATGGAAGAATCTGTGTATTATGATCGGCAGTTCTAGAGAAAATGAGAGGGATTTGCGAATGAGAAAAATAAGGGGATATATGTTTAATTGGAGCAAAATTTCCACCGTGATATTTAAGATGAGGATTAAGATGAGGATTGAGATTTGTAAGTGTCAACGAGTGTAGATTATTAAGTTTTCAATATAGTACTGGCATTTTCAATTTACCCTAATTGCTTTTTATAATAATAATAATAATAATCGTCGTTAATCAGTATGACATAAATCCCACCAATTATTTAATTTTTATTTTGGACTATCTCTAAATAATAATGTGTCGAATTTTGGGAACCTAACTTTCCTAAATACAACATTAATCAATTATTAAAACTAAGATAAACATTGTTATAATATTATTAAAAATATCAAAAAGTGGAAGAATAATTCATCAATACAAATTGTAATCGTCGAATATTAAATCAATTTAGCTAAAAACAAATATTAATATAATAAATAATTATTTAAACTATGCCCTCAATAAAATTTGATAATTTTTTAACATCATATTTTCTTTGTTTTAAAAGACTGTCAAGACGACTGACTAGGTGAGTTTTTTCAGAATACCGTAACAAATTTATATAATCGGGCAGTTAAGATGAAAGTGTTACCAAACCTAGAAAAGTGTTGCCAAAACCTAAAAAGTGTCGCCAAACCTATAAAAATGTTGTTACGTGATTTTTTAGTTTTATTATATGAAAATTTATTTATTAGTTAAATTTATCATTCTGATTCATTAATAAATATTAAATTTTTTAAAATATTAATCAGTCTAGTCTCCGCCTAAGCCCTGATTGATCCCCGTCTAGACTCCCGAAGGCTCTAGTCGTCCGACTAGTGCCTAGCACCTTTCAAAACACTGTATATTATAATGCGTTACACATCTGCTTACAAATGTTGTACATAAAGGGCTCCTTTTAGGATATTTGAGCTTTAAAGGTTCTTCGTTTCGAAAAAAGTTAAGATTTTTTTTTCAAGAATAACAGTTTTTAAATTTGAAAAATCAATCTAAAATCGGCCCTTACTATACATTTTAGTTCCCATAAGAATTTGAACCTTCCACGTGTTAATAAGTGTATAATTACACTTATTATCATGATATTTTCAATCATAAAACAATATAGTTAAGAGTAATTTTGAACTTCATATAAAAGATTTCATATGGTATGTAGTTGTTTTTTATACAAATGCAGAAACTAGGTGAATCTTGTGAGTACAATGATCAAAGATGGAATTCTATGTAAAAAGAGTGAAAAAGGTGCAAAAAGATGCGTGGAACATAAGGAAATGGCTCAGGATCGAAGCTGTCAAAGATCGGCAAAGTTGCAAAGAAGAAACATGAAGAAAAACACTTTTCACGATCGTGACACCCATTCGCGGTCGCAACTTGTCACTCTTCACAAGCAGAAAGTTTCCAACCAATAGTCACGATCACGACACATATATCGCGCTCGTGACTTGTGACGGTTATTGGTTAACTCTTCTCAACTACCAACCCCCGGATAAAAACGATCAACCACCATCAACTGTCAGATGAAAAGACACCTTTTGGAAGAAATCCAATCATGAAAAGGTGCATTTCCATTATAGATGAGGATACAACTTTGCATCCAATCATATTGAAGTGATGCAACCCTTCGCCAATGGATACGACTCTTCGTTTCGATAGACGCAACCCTTCGCACTCTATAAATAGGGTTCAAATCACACCAATTTCGTGAGATAAGGAGATTGAAGATGGAATGAATGATAGTATGCGTGATACACATTAGAGAGTGAAAATTGTATAGATTTCACTACGTTCAAAGTCTTAGTGAGAAAAATGTGTAAGTAAATCGATTCTTGTTTCGATCACTAGATTTCTCCACAAATTCGAGCAATTGTTGTATGAGTGTAATTGCAAAGCACTTATCAATAAAAAATTTCATTCTTCAACATTCATTTGTTCAATATTCACAAAGAATAGCATCCTAGCGAAGGTTCTGTACGAGTCGAGACCGAATTCAAAGTAGACGCATGAATTGTGAGAATTGACGATAGGGGTGAGCAAAACTCAGTTCGGTTCAAAAACCGAACCGAACCAAAAACCGAAAGGGGGGAAGTTTTAGAACCGAAAACCGAACCGAATTATTTCGGTTTGGTTCGATCCGAATCGAAAAAATTCGGTTTGGTTTTCGGTTCAGTTCGGTTTTAAACCAAAATTATATTTTTTTTATTTTAAATTAATTTTTTTCCATATATTAATTTTTTTAACATAAAATAACTAAAAATCAATATAAATAATTTTAACACATGTAATTTATTGTTGATTTGAAGAAAAACCTTTAATTTTTAAGTATTGAATGTGAAAATAATTATTAAATTAATTTAAAATTAATTAAAATTAATTTTTCAGTTTTCGGTTTTTTCGATTTTGAACCGAAACCGAACCGAAAATTGAAAACGTAAATATATAGAACCGAAAACCGAACCGAATAACTTCGGTTCGGTTCGGTTCGGTTCAGTTTACTATTCGATTTTCGATTTTCGGTTCGATTTTCAGGTTTTTTTGCTCTCCCCTAATTGACGACTCCCATTAAAGAGTGAATAAGGTTTGATCAACTTTAGCTTTCACTTGCATACCTTACAACTTTATTTTATTTTCTACTTATACTTTCTATTTCGAAGTTTATGATATGTCTATGTGT
>CATIWQ010115426.1:0-16038 GCA_949673415.1 Euphorbia schlechtendalii | reverse complement strand
TGCACTAGATTTAGAAAAGTCATTTCATGTGTTGCTCTGCGGTGAATAATTGAATATCTGAGTGTCTAGAATCGAATCTGTTAAATTAATCTAGTGTACGTAATATCTTTGATGATTTTGCATGTTTTCTTTGCTATACTTGTTAGTAGGGAATATATATATACTTTTTATCTTTTCTAATCTTTCATACATTTGTCTATCCATCCATCATTTCAATCCTCTAAAATAAATTACATTATTTTCTTTTATTCCATTCCTCTTATTGATCTTTAGAACTGGTTCCTTCCCTGTGTGATCGATATCTTTTAAAACTACATCGTAACTGTATACTTGCAGTGGTTACCATTTTTCTATTCAAATAAGCGGTATTGACAACACCTGTTCGTATTTTGAATTCTTATCTTATTGGTAGGAATGGGAGACAAGATTTTTAGCTTCTTTATAAAATATAAATACTCAGAGTCTGTAGAGTCAAAACCTTGTGAACATTTAGTCCTTTCAAGCTCCCTAATTCTAGCCAAGATAAATGAATCATCTGGTCCCTCTTAGGGACTAAATTGCTGCTGGTAAGAGGTGCTTCATTAGCATAAAATTTGCCTCAACATCACTTACACTTGATGTTCTCTCCTAAGCGTAGTTCTCAGTTTGAGAGACTTCCCCAATCAAAGAGATTGAGGGTGTAGGAGTTGGATTTAAAGAAAGGGTAGGTATAGATGTGGTATACGGTGGAATTCGGTCAGTTTTTACATTTGGTGAAGGTGAAGAAGTAGTGGTTGTATTTAGTATTAGATGGAACAAATTTTTTGGGAGAGGGAATGACTATTATGGTAGTTTGTAGAGGTGGTGAAGACGGGTTGGTCTTTTATTGGGGGGAATTCGGTTTAGAAGTGGACGTGTGAGGATTTACAGGAGAAGTTGAAGTTGGAAAAGCAAGAGTAGAAGAAGGATTTACAGAAGAAATTGGGGTAGGATTGACAAAAGAATTGGGGGAAAAATTTTAGGTACCTAGGGGTTCGCTGTTTGATATAAGGATGGATCAGCCTCAAGTAACTCAAATTGCTGAGTGTGAAGGTGAGACTTGTAAGATACTTCAAGAAGAGCATATTCTTCCTTGCCAATTTCCTTAGCCTCTTCAACACTCTTTACGATTTGTAAAGTTATCTTGGGATTAGTAGTGGTAGTCCTTTTCTTTAGGAATCCTTTAAGCTTGTTTACTGCTTATTGAACCTGCTCAACTACACCAGGACTTATAATGTTCTTATCCTTCTTGGACTTCTTCACCTCTTGTTGAGAGGTGGTTTCTTCTTTAGGACTTGTAGTGTCAGGTTTCCTCTTTTTCTCCCTTAAACCTTGAGAAATCTCAGTTGTAGACATTTTTTGAACTTTCTCCACAAATTGGAAGAGGAGGATGAGTAGATTTAGCAGCTTCTGCTTCTTCTGCTGCTAACTTTGCCTTGGCCTCAGCTTCCCTCTTGGCCTTGGGCTTTAACTTGATTTTATTCTTAGGCTATGATTTGGTAATTGAGTCCTTTCTTTTTGCGAGGCTTCTTAGGTGCAACCACCTTTGCCACTAGGATGACAGTAGTCTTTCTCTTTAGCAATTGAGTCCTAAGAGGGAGCTCATCTCAAGCCCTTCACTAGACTCTTCAATATCATCCATTCCAGAATCTTCATCTTGTTTCAACACATCTTCTAGAAATACGGTAGGCTCAATTTTTGTCTTCTTTAACTTGATATCTTGGGCTTTTGTATACCTAGAATGAAGCTAAGAGAACTTAAGCTCCTTGAAGTGCTTGAAGTAAAAAGTCCTCCTTAATAGCAGCAAATGATCTCCCCTTGCCTTTTTATACCCTTCAACATTGATTCTATGGGCCTTCATTGTATTTGTGATGAGATAGCCATAATGATACATGGAGGTCACCTTAGTGAGGTGACGAAGAATCAACACTGGCCAATTGAGTTTCTTGCCAGTCACCATGTGGTAGACAATGAATCTCTCAAATTTCCTGTAGCTGGTGAGAGATCCAGTATTGCGCAAAAGTATCTTGGTCAAGAGTTCATGGCAAGCTCTTGCCTTCTAAGTCAATCCAAAGGCTTTAATCTCTCCAGATCCATGGTACGCGGTGTTGGTCCGAAACAGCTTAACAAATATAGTAGAAGGGGGATGAATTCAGCTACTTGGTTACTTTTTAAGTTTATAAAAACGCTTTACCAAGTTTAGTTTTTAGATTTGTGCTGAGATAAACGAGCTGAGCAAAAGGTCTAAAAACTAGAAACTACACAGCTTCGCTGACTTAGTTTTATCTTCAAACACTGCTAAGTACTTTACTCAACTCGGTTTGGATTTTCAAGAAAAACTTGTTAAAAAGAGAGAATGATGAATGAGCAAAGCACAATAAAGGCAAACGATAAAGGTTAGGAATGTTTACACCTGAGATTTATCTTGGTTTTGCCCCTAGCCTACCTCCAATCCTCGGATTCCTTTATGAGCTTTGATTCACTGGTGAATCTTTCCTTCCTTAGGCAGAGAAGACTTTACAAGAGTAGAACGATTACAGAAAGTACCTTTCTTTCTCACTACCACTCAATCTACAGTTTAGATACTCTTCCTAAACTGTCACTTAGATATTCAAATAGTATTTTATGAATTGAGGATTTCAACTTATAAAATATGTTGAATCCTTTACAATGTTATATCTAAGATTGTGATTCTTTCTATAACAAACTGATTGAAAGATTTGTGTTTTTGCTTGATTGCTTAATTTGGAATTTCAGAAAGCTGGGAGTATTTTGACAGTATTTTAGCTCTTAAGAAATTCAAGGTGATTCACCAAGTTTGAACGTCTGCTTTAGTCTTCTATTTATACTTGAAGTTCTTGGAAGTAGCCGTAGTAAACTTTTTATCCTGACTTTATCTTCAATTTCTCTTCTCTTTACAGCTATCAAATTTGTCCATTTGAAACAAATTCTAGGATGTTTAAAGACATAGAATTTGAATGTTGAGGTGCAAGATTAATCCATTAATCTCAAATGTGTCAAAAACTTAATTCCTTCAAGCAATTCTATTTTGATAGAGAGGCGCGCGAGATGTAACATTGAGGCTTGTAATTTACTTGATTGCTAACATTGCAGAGTTGCGCAGAGACACTGAGAAACGATGCATGTCAGAGGATTTCTTTTATCTTGGACTTTAGTGAGAATCCCCAACATTCCTTACTGATACCTTTTCATTGTGAGGACCACTTGAATATCTTTTGTAATTTCAATGCCTTTTCTCATGAAAAGAATTAAAGGAATATTTCTTCCTTCATAAAATGTTAAAATCTTTTGTGTCATATATTTCTCTAAGTGTCAAAGAACTCAGCTTTTATAAAATAAAAGATACTCAGCTTTGCTGAGTCTATATCTTGTAAACTATGTAATACTAGGCTCCACTCAGCTTTTCTTACTCTAAGCGATAACATTAAAGGCACAGTATACACTGAGTTTTTTTCCCTTAAACTAACTCAAGTAAACTTTTTTAATTAAGAGTCTACTCAGTACTCAATTAATTTCACTATCCTAGACAATTTGTTATTTCCAAAACGTTTTATGTACTATGGTGTACTATTTACTTGGGGTTCAACATCTCTCCCAGTTTGGAATAGATAACAAACTAGGTAGTAGAAGATATTAATTGAATAAAAAGTTTAAAGATATAGATATACCTTATAGATGATCTAAGACTCCCCATGCTGAGTGAATTCCTTAGTTAGAGTGAACTCCCCTAAACTGAGTGGATATTCTTCAATCAGCTTAACTCCCCATTAGAGGAATTTTCTTTGATTTTGGGACTTTATCTTACTTCAACTTTTCTTTGAAGTTCGTCTTTTCATTTATTCTTGCATCAATTTATTAGTAGAAATAACATACATACAAAAACATATAGGAAGTTAAGAAGCTCTTAACTTGATAGATAGAAACTTGTAATTTCATTAAGATAAAAAATTAGTCAGTACACAAAATGTGTTCTGAACTAATTTTAAAAGCTAAGTCCAATTACAAGTTTATCTAATCTACAGCTATTTGCAAGACTGATTTAAGAGTTGTCCAGAGCCTTTGGGATAGTTGCTTTGATGGTGCGTTAATTTTGTTGTTGTTGATGCTGTTGATGTCGAGGTTGATGCTAAGAAGGAGGCAGATGTTGAGGTCATTTTGGTAGAGATGACTTATACTGATGAGCAGTTCTTTGAGCATCTTCAGCTACCTTTTCCCCCTTAGTTATTTGTCCTTTCACAATTTGTTCAAGGCAAACATTGAAAGAGTCAATGGTAGATTGAAAGTCCTCATGCTTTCCAATAATGAGTAGTGAAATCTCCTGCTCCAGCTTCTCTTGCCCTTCTATTGTATGGAAGTCTTGATCATTTAACTCAATGAGAAGCAAGGAATGGAACCTGGAAAGATGAAAAATTTGGTCGAAACCTGGCAAGAAAACTGTTGAAAGCACTACAATAGAGCTCTGAAATCTTAGGCAGATAGTGTGATCTTCAGCTTCATTTCCATATGAAGGATTCTTTAGCATATTAAAGATATACACCTTACAGTGAAGTCAATATCCCTTGCATCATGCATCCTAGTAGACACCAATGTATCCACATGCTTCTGCATATCCTCAATTCGACCCTTAATAACATTAAGCTTTTGTGCACTAAGAGATCATTATCCGGGTCTAGAGACTTATGCTAGTAAATTAAGATAGTAATTGAACATGCAAACTTGCAAGGTGGAATTTCAAAACTTAAAATTAACCCTAAAGGATCTCCTAAGCACGCCATGATTGATTAATGTAAGTTGAAAAGTTCCATAGATGCATATAGGCTTATAAAACTTATCAAAAGAAACCTAGCATCTAAGTAAAGAGCATTACCAGTTGATTATGCCTTCTATGAGCGGACGATAAGATAAAAGTCCAAAAAAATGAATAGGTGCTGTAAAAACTGCTTATCAAAATAGAAAAATGGTGACCACTGCAAGTATACAGTTTCGATGTAGTTTTAAAAGATATCAATCCCACAGGGAAGGAATTCATTTCTAAAGACTAACTAGAGTGATGGGGTAAACGAAAATAGGTAATTTTGATTGGAGGGTTTGGATGATAGACAAATAAATAGATAGATGTATGAACAGACTAGAGAAGATGTAAAATATATAGATATTCCCTAAGAATAAGTTTAGTAGAAAGAAAAATGCAAAATCATTAAGAATATTTTGACACTAAATAACTTCAACATATACGGTTCTAGACACCCTAATATTCAATAATTCACCTTAGAGCAACCCATGAGATGAATTTTCTAAGTCTAGGGTAAATGAATTATGACACTTATAAGAACCTGGATAACTATAATACTATGCTTAGTATGGGTCGCTCTCACATACCCATATTTAGCTAGTTACCATTCCGAATATGTTGGCTCACTAAACAGCTTTATAATCATAGATCCAGTGATTATACACAATCTTATTAACCTCAAAATCACTCTTAAAGTTAACTCGAAAGCATATAACTTGATTAAAATAAATGATGCAAGACGAATTACTCGTTACGACACATAGGTATATCATAAACTTTGAAATAGAAATTATAAGCAGAAAATAAAGTAAAGTTGTAAGGTATGCAAGTGAAAGATAAAGTTGATCAAACCGTATCCACTGTTTAATGGGAGTCATCAATTCCTGTAATTCCTGCATCTACTTTGAATTCCGTCTCAATTCGTATAGAACCTCGGCTAGGATGCTATTCTTTGTAAATTTCGAATAAAAGAATGTTGAAGAACGAAAACTTTTATTGATAAGTTCTTTGCAATTACACTCATACAACAAACACTTGAATTTGTGTAGAAATATAGTGATCAAAATAGGAATCGAATCACTTATACATTTTTCTCTCTAAGATTTTGAACATACCGAAATCTAGATATTTTCACTCTCTATCTATACACACATACTATCATTCAATACGTTATATTCATGCCAAAACACCATGCAACGAAATTGGTAGGTCTTGAACCCTATTTATAGAGTACAAAGGGTTTTGTCTATCCAAATGAAGAGTCGTGTCTATTGGTGAAGATTTGCATCACTTCATTTTGATAGGATGCAAAGATTCATCCTCATCCACAATGGAAATGCTTCTTTTCATGATTGGTTGACTTTCAAAGGGTGTCTTTTCGGTTGGTAGTCGATGACAGTTTATCATTGTTATCTAACAGTTGGTAGTTGAAAAGAGATAACCATTAACCGTCACAAGTCGCGACCGCGAATCACTTATCGCGATCGTGAATATTGGTTGGCAATTTTCTATTTATGAAAAGTGACAAGTCGCTACGGTGAATAGGTGTTACGATCGTGAAATGCTATTTCTTCATGATTCTTCTTTTCAACTTTATCGATCTTTGACAACTTCGATCCTAAGCCAAATCCTTGTGTTCTACGCATCTTTTTACACCTTTTTCACTCTTTTTCCATAGAATTCCATTTTTGTTCATTTTACTTCCAAGATTTACCTAGTATCTGCATTTGCATAAAAAAACAACTACATACCACGTGAAATCTTTTATATGAAGTATAAAATGAAACAAAACTATATCTTTTTATGTTTGAAAATGTCATGATAATAAGTGTAAATATACACTTATCAGTTCACCAGGGTGTTTTAAAAGTACCGTGTCGGGGACCCGGAAGGTTTTGGTAGAGAAAGCGAAAATATTTTTAGATCGGTCAAACCCAAATCCGTCATCTCTTAGTGTGGAGTTGCCACCTGGATTAGCTCTTTCAAGGAATTAGAGTCCTGTGAGGCTTAATGTTCGGGGGATGGCCTACTAAGATACAGAGATTCAGGTCCAGGATAAGTTGATTATTTCTTATGTGATCACACTATATTACATCTATAGAAAACCGTATTTCTTAATTTTGCATATTCACACTTAAGCCATTTTGGAGATTGTAATGCATGATTTAATGCGCATACAGAAAGTAGTAAATCCATACATCAAGCATTAAATAAATGCGAAAAAGTAAAGATTAAAGGTTACATAACCTCGCGGGATGCAACCACCTGCCTAATCTATTAATTACATTTCCCAAAAATAATATTTGCAATACACAAAGGAAAATAAAATCCTAGGCATACATCTAACTTGCATACACAAAGGTTAGCACGAGATATGACACATATGTTCAATTTGATTTTGAGAAGGCACATATGACCTAATTAAAACATCGATGGTTTGAAGTTATTAATTTAAATAAAAAAGGTTCAATTTTATTTATACATACGTTGGTCAATTTTTATAAGTGAAAATAACCGCATGGCAATGTGTGATGCTTGTTATCCGGGAATAATTTTTATTCCCTTCGTGGGGGTATTCTAACATAAAAATTAAAAAAGAAATAAAAGATGAAGATGAAAATTACAACATTAACAATAATAATAAATACAATAATTCCTAGGTCCACATGTAAAAAGAAAAAGATGAAGCAGACGATGAGCACGGAATCCGCAATTCTAGGAACTCAGAGGCTTACCCTTTCGGCGTGAATCCACTTCGGTGTATCCGTATGATCCCTAGGAGCATTCCTCATTTCATTTTGATTTAATTGGTGTTAATGTAGAAAATAAGAGTTTATTTATCCAAAAGATAATCAGACTCGGGTTTTAAATTTGTTTTAGACCCAAGAATATCTGAGGATTTGAGAAGAAATAGATGAAAGAAATTTGATTTGAAGATGAAGAGTTTTGGAATCCAAACGTGTTTCGGATCCAAGAAAATGTTGAAAGAAATGAAAGAAAATATTTTTGAAGTGTTTTTCAGTGTTTTTGCTTCTAAAAAAAAGTTTTCTCTGAAAATTTCGAGCCCTCTTCAATAAAAAAAAAGTCCTGAATTTATAGAAATTCGGGACGGGCGTAAGCCTAGCTTGCTGGGGAGTCCAGCGTTGGAGAGACCAGCGAGGTGCTGGAATTTCTAGCGAGTTGCTGGAAATTCCAACGCTCGCTGGGAGCCAGCGAGCCATGGGCTTGCCAGTTCGGCGAGCCCATTTCGGTCCTTATTTATTTATTTAATTTATTATTTTTTTCTAAATCAAATTTTTATTTTTTTCAAAAAAATTAAAATCTTTAACACGACTCGGCGACGAGGAACATTCCCATTCGGAGATCTTCAGATAATAAAAAAATGTGTGATTCAATGATAAAAATACCGTGCTCACACCTTCTTTTGGTGCGGTGTACCCTTAAAGCATTTTGGCAAAACTCCGTTAGCACCAGCTTCCAATTTAGAATAGCCTTTATGATTGGTCCACATGGATCTTCACCGACCAAAACCTCCATTGATGAAGAACCCGTTGGTAGACAGCAACTGCTAGACCGCTTGAATACCAACCCTAAAATATTACTGAGAAGGCTCTCTTTAGATTGAATAAGCCTTCAAAAGAATTCTTGTGATGTTGGAGAAAATCGTGGAGGATCTCGCAAAAATCTCACGAAGAAAAGATATCAAACTCAGAAGGAAGGCAAAGCTGAAGTGAGTGAAAAAGGAGAAATGGGGTAACTATTTATAGGGAGAAGGGGAGATAAAAGTTCCCCTTTTTTCGATGTGGGATAGGGAAAACCCTATCTCACAAGTAATCATCCGAGCGGACCCCTAGGATCCACGGGTTGACCCGCTCACTGCCCGCCTATACGGGGTGTGTTATAGCCGCACAAGATAACCCCTTGCAGGCTAATCCGGAAGCCTAGCTTGCAGGATGCTAGCAGGCCCGCTCAAGCGCTGCCAAGGTAGCGCCTGATGCTCGCTAGCGTGGGCTGGCCCAATGCCAGCATACGCTAGTGGCTTGCGAGTAATTTTTGCTCGCAGGGTAACCGTGCAAGACCCACCGGCAAACAACCCATGTTCACGGGGCCCACTCATAATGGGAAAAATCCCTTGCTACGCTCCGTGCATTTTTTACAAAATTCTCCTTTAATCCTTTTAATTATTATATGGTCCAACCAATTAATAATTAATCTAACGATTTTGACATCCTCAATATTCTCTGTATATACACAGTCTATAAGTTCTTTACTTAGTTCGGTAAAGACGCTAAGTGCGTGACCTCATAGGATCCTGAAGTATAGAGCCACTAGAGGTTAACCTAAACTTGGCTTCCCATACGGGAACATTTAGGCTCAATGTTCTAGACCAATATGAAACCCAAACTCTAGATGATCGTATGGGCTTTCTAGCAAAGTCATATGATCCCTCGATACTCGGAATGTCACGTGCTTGTGACTTGATCTAGTTCTGTAATAGTAACCAATACAATACACTCTTTCCATCAAGTTTAGTACCATCCAATTTATTGAGCTCGAATTTAAGTGTCAGCTCATGTAATAGCCATAGCTATCCTGGAATTAGACTTGCTCATAAAGAACACCACTCGCCATATTGTATCAAGGTTGACTAGAAACCCGTTCTATCAATCTTATACTCTGATAAGAGGTTTACGAGTATGTCTCTTCAACAAGAGGCCTTAAGGTACATCTCCCACTATATCACTATATTAAGAGTGATGGATCCCATCTTGACTACTCAGCTTACCAACATGTCATCATCAATATACCTTTAATCACCTGTATCATCCTGATTGCCAAGGTATGAATAAGTATGACCCAAAGTATAACAACTCCTATACAAGGTAACCAGTAACTAAAGTCTGAGCATACTTGTACTGCTACTGCAATAAGACATGACACTAACACAGGGATATAGTTATTTCCGAGTGTCTGTCTTATAGCTGTCTCTAATGTATTAACCGAGCACACTCATGTGTTAACTCAAGGTACCACCTTCAGCTCGTGAGATCAGCTACTTGGATGCAATCCAAGGAGTAAGCATACACATGCTAGTCTATTCACTTCATTGATGTCCAGTCTCAATGAAACTATAACTAGGGATATTTAAACTATTCATAGTAACATGTGTGTGCAGTTCTCACACCACATAGCTCCCACTATCTCCTCACACTTTTACGCTATGAAGTAGTCACTGACTTTGCCTTATCAATGCACATATATAATAACACACACACACACACACACACACACACACACACACACACACACACACACACACACACATATATATATATATATATGATACCAATGAGATACATAATTTAAACAAACACTGATAAATAACAAAGATGCCTTTAATAATAATAATAATAATAATAATAATTTGAAACCGTTTGTATATTATAACTAATTAAGATATATCACCCTAATTGCCTCTAGGGCATGCATCATGTCTAATAACTTAGTGGGTTCAGAGAAGAGTTTTCCCATAGCCTCAAGAAGTACCTTTTGTGCCTTTTTGACTGAATCATCAGTGCTATCTTTGATAACTTTACAAGCAGACTCGAACTTCTCATCTAGTGCATTAAAGTTCAGTACAGGTTTCTCAACCTTTCTCCTAGTCTCCTCTACTATCTTTATCATCCTTATCAACCTTCTTGTCATAATTCAACATCAGATTGGACATACTCTCCATCAATTTCACCATTCTGTGATCGATGTCCTTGGTGACCTCCACTTTTTAAGCACATTTTCGATCTTCTAATCAGTGTTCTTCTTTATTTTTCTTTCTTTTCACCAAACTAATGAAACTATGTAGCTTGAGTTACCAATGTAGCATTCAATCTACTTAGCTGCTTAGTAGCAGCATCAATACTACCCTATATCTTTCCTGCTACTGTGTTAGTGATCTCAAGGTTTTGACTATACTAATTTAAATGGGCTTATATTCGATGATGAAGCCAAATCTTGTTCCCCACTTTTCTACCGATAAGATAAAAGTTCAAATACGAACAGGTGTTTTTAATATCGCTTATCAAATAGAAAAATGGTGACCACTACAAGTATATAGTTTCGATTTAGGTTTAAAAGATATCAATCCCACAGGGAAGGAATTCGGTTCTTAAGACCAACTAGAGTTACGGATTAAAAGAAGTAAGATGATTTGTAAGTGTTTGGATGGATTAGATGAATAGTCAAAAGCATGAACAGATTAGAGAAGATGTAAACTATATAGATATTCCCTAAGAACAAGTATAATAAAGAAAAACATGCAAAATCATCAAGAAGATTTCATACACTAGATAACTTCAACAAACTCGGTTCTAGACGACAAAATATTCAATAATTCATCGCAGAACAACATGTCAGATAACTTTTCTAGATCTAGGGTAAACGAATTATGACACTTATAAGAACCTGGATAATAATATTACTATGCTTAGTACGGGTCGCTCTCACATAGCCATATTCAGTAAGTTACCACTCCAAAAATGTTGGCTTACTAAATAGCGTTATAATCACAGATCCAGTGATTATATACAATCTTGTTAACCCCGAAATCACTCTTAAAGTTAACTCGAAAGCATATAACTTAATTAATATAAGAGACGTAAGACAAAATACTCATTATGACACATAGATATATCATAAATTTTGAAATAGAAAGTATAAGTAGAAAACAAAGTAAGGCTGTAAAGTATGCAAGTGAAAGCTAAAGTTGATCAAACCGTATCCACTCTTTAATGGGAGTCGTCAATTCCCACAATTCCTGTGTCTACTTTGAATCCAGTCTCGACTAGTACAGAACCTCCGCTAGGATGCTATTCTTTGTGAATATCGAACAAAAGAATGTTGAAGAACAAAAAATTTTATTGATAAGTGCTTTGCAATTACACTCATACAACAATCCCTCGAATAAGTGAAGAAATCTAGTGATCGAAATAAGTATCGAATCACTTATATTTTTCTTGCTATAACTTTGAACTAGCAAAATCTACATAATTTTAACTCTCTAATGTTTATCATGCCTTATGCCTATGCACACATACTATGCACGTCCTATCCCTCACTATGCACCACGAAATTGATGTGATTTGAACCCTATTTATAGAATATGAAGGGTTGCGTCTCTCCAAACGAAGAGTCATGTCCATTGGCGAAGAGTTGCATCACTTCATTGTGATTGGATTCAAAGTCTTATCTTTATCCCCAATGGAAAGGTACCTTTTCATGATTTGTTGACTTCCAAAAGGTGTCTTTTCGTCTGGTAGTTGATGACAGTTGATTGTTTTTATCCGGCGGTTGGTAGTTGAGAAGAGTTGATCAATGGTTGATAACTTTCTATTTTGAAGAATAATAAGTCACGATCGTGACTAATGGTTGATAACTTTCTATTTTGAAGAATAATAAGTCGCAACAGCGAATGGGTGTCATGACTGTGAATTGTGTTTTTCTTCAAAATTCTTCTTGCAACTTTATCGATCTTCGATAGCTTTGATGCTAAGCCAAATCCTTGTGTTCCACGCATCTTTTTGCACCTCTTTCACTCTTTTTACATAGAATTCCACTTTTGATCATTTCACTCCCAAGATTCACCTAGGTTTCTGCATTCGCATAAAAAACAACTACATACCACGTGAAATCTTTTATATGAAGTATAAAATGACTCAAAACCATATCAATTTATATGTAGAAATATCATGATAATAAGTGTAATTATACACTTATCACACCCTCACACTTAACTTTTGCCTTGTCCCCAAGGTAAAAACAACAGAAGTGTATAAAATAGTATTCAAGTTCGTACCTCATTTGGCGAAAGACTATTGTAGTGAGTACCACATTCCCACGTTGCATAAGATTCAAGCAGAAGTTCAAAAATTCCCACAAATTAGCAATATGCAGTTTATGTAGATTAGTTGCATACCTTTGCTCTTAATGGAGGGTCAATCGAATTGCATCTTCATATAAGTGTTATATGCTTTCTCAAATATTTCCTTCTCTCAAGCATAGTATACAATATAAAGGACAAAAGAAGCACACTTTAGAAAATTTAATCTCAAGGCATTTTTAGGTAACCCATGATGCTAAAAACACTCTTAGTGGTTGCATTTTATGCTCTATACCACTCTCCTTTTTTAGTGGGTGCATCTTATGCTCCATACCACTTTCTCTCATTTTTTTTTCTTTTAAGTATATGTTTTTCAAGTACAGATTCATACTTTATACCCATTTTTTGTGTTATGCTACTTTTTCTTTTTTCACTCATTGAATGGTTGCAGTTTCTGCTCCATACAATTCCTCACCTTTTGCACAACTCATTGGTTATCCTCTCTTTCTTTTGCTTTTTCTATTAATGTTGTGAGCACGGGATTTTGTTCCAGCTCGCGAGTTCAATGATGACAGCTTTTCAAGATATTTATTCTCGAATCACACAATTTTCGGCCATCCGACGATCTTCAAATGGGAGTCTTCCTCGTCTCTGAATTTAAAAGGATTTTTCTAATTCAAAAATTAATTAAAAATATATAAAAAAAATACATACAACATCATGGAAAATTGGATCCGGGGGCCTGCATCGCCAAAGGTGGGCGAGGTAAACCTCGCCAAAAGGCTTCGGCAAGGCATGCCTCGCCAAAGTCTTAGCGAGGGGCCTCGCCAGATTTTCTCCGGCGAGACCCCTCGTCGAAAAAACTTACATTTTTTGGATTTTCAGGATTTTCCCTATAAATAGTCGGATCTTTTTCGATAATCAAAGGGCTCGAAATTTCAAAGAAAAACTCTTCTTTTCAGAAAAAAAAACACTGAAAAACACTACAATAAAAATATTTTCTTTTCTTCTAATATTTTCTTGGATCCAAAACACATTTGGATCCCAACTTTTAATTATTTTCAAAACTTCTCTTCATCTATTTTTTTTCTTCTAATATCTTTAGATATTCTTGGGTCTAAAACAAATTTAGAACTCGAGTCTGATTATCTTTTGGATAAATAAACACTTATTTTTCCAATTAAACCACAACTTAAACCAAATCGAACGAGGAACGCTCCCGGTGATCGAACGGATACGCCGAAGTGGATTCATACCCCAAAGGTAAGCCTCAGAGTTCCTAGAACTGCGAATTCCATGTTCATCTTTTGCTTCATCTCTTTCTGGTCTTTATTTGTGGACTTAGGAATTATTTTTATTCCTTATTATTGTAAATAATGTTGTAATTCTCTTCATCTTTTATTTCTTTTTAATTTTTATGTTAGAATACCCCATCGAAGGGAATTAAAATTATTCTTGGATATCAGACCTCACCTTTTTCCATGCGATCATTTTCACTAATAAAATTGATCAACATACGTGTAAATAAAAATGAACTATTTTTATTTAAAATAACAACTTTAAAATCTTCGATGTTTTAATTAGGCCACACGGGCCTCGTTAAAATCAAATCAAACATATGTGCTATCCCCTGTGCTAACCTTTGTGGATGCAGGTTATATGTATGTTTAGGATTTTATTTTTCCTTCGGGTATCGCAATTACATATTTTTTGGGAAATGTAATTAATAGGTTAGTGGGCGATTGCATCCCCCGATTTTTGGATGTCTTCTAATCTTTATTTTTCACATTTATTTTCCGCATTTACTTACTGCTTTGTGGATGGTTTATTATTTCGCCTTGTGGATGGTTTATTATTTTGCAGTACGTGAATCATGCATATAAAGTCTAAAAACGACCTAAGTGCGAATATGCATAACTAAGAACATACGGTTTTCTGTATATGTAATATAATGTGATCACATAAGAAATAAGCAACTTATCCCAGACCCAAATCTCTGCGTCTTAGTGGGCCGTCCCCCGGACGTTAAGCCTCATAGGACTCTAATTCCTAGAAAGAGCTAATCCAGGTGGCGACTCCACACTAAGAGATGGCGGATTCGGGTCCGAACCTATCTAAAATTGTTTTCACGCTCTCTTTCAACCTTTTTCTCCCGGGTCCCCTACCCTGTTCGAATTTCTTTTTCAAACACCCCGGTGGACCGCGCCTCTCATCTCAGCGCGCTTTCGGCCCACCGCTCCGTGTCACCCGCTCACAGTGGCGACTCTGCTAGGGATTTTTTTTAAAAAAAATTGTTTTTCAAAGATTTTAGATTTTGGATAAGTGCCAAAAATTATTGATCACATTATTCCATTTTCTCTTAATTATGACATATTCATAATAACGCATTGCAATTGAAGGGACTAGCCCATAAGTCTAGGGTACCCTTATTAACGCAAAGCTTTCTCTTGTACTAATCTGCCTCCCTGAGAAAAAAAAGATAGTACTTGAACGGGTGGAGCACTTGTTGCCATATCGCATGTACTTCCCTCAACCCATTTGGGAAGAGGCTTGGAGTGTATTTAGTACAACAAGAACAATCTACATCAGCAACCCATTTATAACCCTCATGTAAATAAACCATAGGCACTTTCCTTAGGGTGTTACCCAACACGCGATCATGCATTATATTTTCTTGCAGGTGCGCTCCTTAGTATCTTCGTGGTACTAAGATGAAACAAACTTAGGATAGAGACTAGCCAAAAACCCTACACGTAGGAGTTATATGGTTGGAAGATTGGACGTTGCATGCTATGTGCTACATGTATACTACTTTCAATTTTTCACTGAACAAATGCCATACTAACCATGAATTTTTATGCAGACACTTGGACGCACACACTCATGATATTAAATGTGCATATCATGTTATCATCATCGATATCACATACACTTAGGCAAAGTTGACACTATAGATTGTGTCACCCTAGGATAACATAAAACCACTTAGGGACATCACTTACCCCTTTTTTTAGTGAGATGTCCACTTGACATCCACTATTAGCCTGTACATGGTAAACATATCTTTCTTTTACTGCATGATGTCCACTTGACATCCAACACTTAGCCCGCAAGGGGTAATAACATTTCCACCACATTACCCATGAGATGTCCACTTAACATCCAATTCACAACCCTTCCGGGGTAATTATACACACCAAAAGCCCAAATGGGGCAAATGCCTACCCAAAACCATTTTTCCCACATTAAAGGATATCCCAGTTGATGTCCTAAGCCCACACGAGGCACACTTACTTCAAAAGTCTTACCTTACCAAATCTTCAAGGGTATACGC
>CATIWQ010115424.1:0-25475 GCA_949673415.1 Euphorbia schlechtendalii | reverse complement strand
GCAATTCATCCTATTTATAATGAAATGTTGAAGCATAGAGACAAAACAACTTTCGGTGATGGCTCCCAAAAAATCAACTTTCGGTGGCTTTCGGTTACTTTCGGTGGCTTTCGGTGATGGGCCCCGAAAAAACAACTTTCGGTGGCCCCACGTGTGACTTTCATAACAAAAACAACAAATTATTTGTTGTCCCTCCACCAAATGATACAAGAATTATACACTTATACTACTAACTAAGAAAAGTAAATTTGGTAAGGCTTCAAATAAAGGAAACTCATACTTTTGTTGCAGGTTTAATTACATGTAGCAATTTACTAGCTTGCTGTAGTAGTTTCTAGCAGTTTACTATAGGTTTTTATGATAGATTTACAACTGATTGAGAGTAGGAAAATATTCTATTTTCTTTCATATTAGCTCTCTATTTTTGATAGAACTGCAACTAACTTTTTTGTTACATATTATGAAGGTAAAAAATGTCGGATGATTCAACTAGCACACAGTCCACTATGGTAGGTAAGAGGAAGAGAGGTCCTTGCAAGGGCAAAGGCGGATCAACTACTAAATTTGGAGTTCTGGATTGGGATGGGGACACCCCTACAAGACCATATCGAGCATCATGGGCTAATTATTGTGATTTGGGAGGAACAAGCCTAGAATAATTTATGACACGTGGAAAGATGTACCTGATGGTGTGAAGCATTTAATGTGGATGGATATTCAAGTACTTGAATTATTGAGTTCAATTGAATCCATAGAAATATTTAGCTAACATATTTCAAATCAATGCTGAGCAAGTTCCACATTCCTGATGAGCAGGCGAAGAAAAAAGTTGTGCTAAGTGAACTAAATGAAGCCTGGAAGAGTTATAAGAAGCATATTAGAAAGAATTTCATCTATATAGACCCACCTCCAAGCACGCTGTATCCTTACAAAATAGGACCGGTGTCCAAAGAGGACTTTAAAATTTATAAAAGCCAGGTCTTAATACCAGGTTAACCAAGTTGTATTAACTAATAATTAACCATTTTCCTATGACATACACATTCATAAATTAATGGTACGTAATGTGCAGATGAAGTGTCAAAAGGCAAAAAAAAGTAAGGAGCATTATTTACACCCTCATCGTATAAGTGCCACTTCATATGCAGTAAAACGAGATAATTGGTGTAAGGAAGGAGCCTTTGACAACATCTTGCAATAGTGCTCGAGTACAGGGGATAACATTGATCCAAAATTTGGCTCAAACAAAGAAGAATGATAAAGGAGAAAGAGTGGTAACCAACAAGGCGACATAAGATGTTAACAAAATGGTAAATAACTTTATAAATATGAAATTAACAATCTAAGTTTTTAATTGTAGATTAAAGTACTTAAATCAATTTGTAGAGGGAATGGTTTGACAAGCAGGTGACAGGTGAATTCCAACCACATAGGACTGATGATGTTCGTGCTCATGCATTGGGTAAAAAAGTGCACCCTGGTCGTGTACGAGGCATTGGATCCTTTTTTGGTGTCAAATCATTGTTTGGATCTGTCAAGAGAAGTACGCAAGCAAATTATGATAATCCAATCTTTGCAGCAGCAGTATGAAAAGAGGTTGTCAAGGTATTTTATGAAACAATCTTGTATTTTTTTAAAATGTACCGTTGAGAAATTTGTTACTGATCATGAAATTTATGAATTTGAATCTCTAGTACCATGGACTTTAGAGAACTTGCAAATAAAACTTCCATTTACATTGTATCCTGCCGATCAACCATGCACCAATATTGGAAGCACATCCGAGTCAGCTTCCGACTAGGATCCTCTTATTGGTTTAGAGGTACCTATATATTTGAATTCTCTTTATTTTTATTGGAAATCTTCTTTCAGTTTATTCCTCTTCTTTGCACGGCAGTAGGTTACCTTTGTCTTCAAGTTAGATTTGCATAATCAGGATAGGTTGCTTAGGCTTGATTTATAGTATAACAATTGTTAAGGCTTGGTTCTTGTGCTTGATATGATTTGGGAGCCTATGTTGACTGTGATTTTTCACGTGTTTCGCTATTTTGGAGGTGAATCTCAGAAACTGTGTTCAAATTGTGTTTGATCATGCTCACTGTGGTATGTCTTCACTGTGCTGCAAATGACTCAGCTAATATTTGATTCTTAAATGTTCTATTGCGAATGTATGTTTTCTTGTTTTTCACTAAAAGGACTATTTTTGTTACTTTTCATATAATTATGCCTAGGGGTCGGGCCTGAATATTTGACTACTTTTACCTGACATAATTTACTTCAAAAAATTTAGGAATAATTCCTCCAGTCAGGGTCAGCTGACCTGCTAAATGTATCAACGGAAGAGAATGAAACTCAAGTCAGGTATTTGATAAAGAATATCTTCATTTGCCATAGCAAAAAATTCAAAATGAAATAAAAGCAAGAGTAGACATAGCTGAAGCTGGAAGGAATTTCACGTGAGATGAATAGGAAATGAAATCTTCATTAATCATATAACTTTGTTAATGTCAACAAAACATTAATAGGCAAAACAGATCCCTGAAAAATAATAGAATTAGTAAACAATAGAGGAAACTATCACAAAAAAAACACAATAGAGGGGAAACACATTCGTTCCGAGCTTTCTTTTATGATTTATAAATATTGAGTTGACTATGTATGATATGACTTGTTGTCCATGAAACTTTCAACAAAGGTTTTTGAATATTAACTTTCTGTTATTCTTGTTTTGATTAGGTGGGACTTGTAGTTGAAATAAAAACAAAGGTGTTCCTATTATTTAACTCCTATGTAGAGTCTAAATGCTTATGTTGTGTATAGTTAATGCCTCCAATTTCTTTTTCAGGGTATTAAATCTCTGGGGAAAAAAAAGCCTTTAGTCTTGCAATTACTTCTCATCATTCATTACATACAGTGTGATATATGTGACCATGATGTGAATTATTTAGTTATTAATGTAAGTAAATTTTCTGAAGAAGTTCAAGCACCTGAAATGTTTTAATAGTCATATGTTCATACTCAAAATGGTCAAATTGAATCATTTATTAAACATTTGCAATTAGTTGCATAAAAGTTAATAGTGCGAAAAAATCCTAAATCGGCGTTAGGAAGCACAATATTGCATGCAATATATCTTAAATATTTAAATACCAACAAGCTATCATGTACTTTCCACTACAAATTAGCTTTTGGTCATCAGCCCAGTATATGTACATTTTGCATAATGTTGTATTGATGAAAAAAAGATTATCCAATATTAGGAGGAGAAAAGGAAAGGAAAATTTTGGAAAGTTTTATCATTATCTCAATCATTAAATAGATCCTTAGTCAAAGGATATTAGATCAGAAGTTCAAAAGATAATCCATCTTCAAAATTCAGCCAATAGATTGCTCGATGCACTTGTCGATCCAAAACGGGTGACAAAGTTGCATATACCAAGCAATTAATGCTTCAATACGTAGTGAAATTCTCAAAGAACAAACTAACAATAGTTCTTTAACATGCACGAAGCGTGGACGGCCAATTGTTTCAAAGGATAAAAATCCTTGGAAAAGGAAAATTGTCGACAGTAAAGATAAATCTGTTGAGTATAATATTATTAATATAAACACACTTCCTGAAGAAGTAGAAGAACCTAAAGTGCTAACACCTGAAGTGTTATCGATCTTATTTTTCCATTTAATGTTGCAATGAATACTTAGAATGAACACATGGATCATGAAACACAATCTATTCAAGAATGTAAGGATAGAAGTGATTAGCCAAAAGGGTACAATTCAATTCAAGCAGAATTGAATTCTTTTGATAAATGTACAGTTTTCGGACCTATAGTTCGAATGTCACAAGGTATAAAACTTGTGGGATATAAATGAGTTTTTGTGTGAAAGAGAAATGAGAAAAATGAAATTGTGAGATATATGTTAAGACTCGTTGCACAAGGGTTTTCCCAAAAACCAAGGATTGACTTCGAAGAGACATTCTCTTGTAGGTGATGTCATAACTTTTCGTTATCTTATTAATTTGGCAATGCAACAAATTTACAAATGCATTTAATGGATTTTGTCATAGCTTATCTATATGACTCGTTTGATAAGGACATTTACATCCCTAAATGATTGAAATTCCTAGAAAAATATGGAAAACAAGAGCTTTATTTGATAAGCTGCGAAGATCATTATATGGACTAAAATAGTTTGGGCGCTTGTTGTATAACTGTCTTAGTGAATATTTATTGAAGGAAGGTTATCAAAATGATCAAATTTATCTTTGTGTTTTCATAAAGAAATTAGGATCCGCATTCACTATCGTCTCAATTTATGTTGATAATTTAAATATCATTGGAACTCCTAAAGAGATTCCAAAAGCTATAGATTCTTTATAAATAGAATTTGAGATGAAAGATCTTGGAAAGACAGTTTTGTTTTGATTTACAAATTAAACAACTTGATAAAGGAATTTGGTATATCAATCAAATTATACTCAACCGAACTTGATACAATTTAATATGGAAAAAGTACATCCATTGAGCAATCCAATGGTCCTATGATCACTTGATGTGAAAAATGACCCATTTCATCCTTGAGAAGATAATGAATATATTCTTGGTCCTAAAGTACCATTTCTTAGTCCAATAGGTCTGTTAATTTATCTTGCTAATAATACAAGGCTTGGTATTGCTTTCTTAGTTAATTTATTATCAAGATATAGTGTTTCACCTACTCGAAGAGATATTGAATTGAAGTTAAACACATAATGCGTTATCTTTAAAGAACCATTGATTGGGTTTATTTTATTAATATGAATCCAAGCTTGAAATAGTTGGATATGCAAATGCGGGATATTTATCTGATCCACATAAATCTTGATCCCAAATCAGTTATTTATTCACATATGGAAGCACAACTATATCTTGGCGTTCAATGAAGCAAACAATCACAGCTACTTCCCCAAATCATGCTGAATTAATTGCAATTCATGAGGCTAGTCGTGAATGTGTATGGTTAAGATTATTAACAAAGCATATCCGAGATGCATATGGAAAATCAAAGGTCAAAGAAGAACCGACGATGATATATCAAGATAATGTTATCTGTATTACTCAACTGAATGATTGCTACATTAAAGGAGATAGAATTAAACATGTCTCACCAAAGATAACCTTGAAAAGAATGGCGAAATTAATGTTTGACAGATCTGCTCATGCAATTAGCAACATTTAAGAAGTTGGTTCATAACATTGAAATTTCTCGTCTCAAGGATCTTTCGTACTCTTGCAAACTGGGGTAGTAAGCTTTGCACTCTTTTTCCTTGAATCAAGGTTTTTATCCCAAAAGGTTTTTACTTGAAAAGGTTTTTAATGAAGGAGCGTCTCATTCGTAATGATGGACATTAAAGAAGAGTGTTATAAGTCCTTTCCAAATAAAGGACTTGATGTCCAAGTCTTTTGAAGAACTTAAAATCTTATTAGATTTATATGATTAATATTTGTAGTTAACTTTCCCTATTAGCTTTTTCCTATTAATATGTGTTTGTAATTCTAATTTTAAAAAAATGATTCATATTCTCATATTCTCTACGTTTTTACTTTCTCGTCTTTATCATGCTTTATTAGTCAAGTTATTAAGCTTGTTTTATAACAATTAGGATTATCCAGCTGATTAAAATAAACAAATAATATAAGATTCAAATAAAAAAAGATGGTAATACTTGTTCTTTCAGGGAGGAAGTTGTCAATTAGAGAGTTAAGTTTATTTAATAAAATAATCGGATGAAGTTATGTACCAATAATGTCAATAAAAAATTTGTTATCCTTCAATTGGTGTCTTCTTATACGACCTCACTCAATTATTGATATATGAAATTTATTTATTATTTTTTCATTTTCTCTCGCTATCTAGTTTATCTTTCATATGTGTCTGCTACATGTAAAAAGTTAAATGACATGTATATAAGGGTACCCAAAATGGGAAAACAGATTTTTTTCCATGCCATCATAACAAAAATATTCGTTAACCACAAAATAGTGTTTGCTTTCCACATTTCTCATTCATTATTGAACATGTGATGTAAGATTTATAGTAGGAAGGAAAAAATGAAAATAACAAAAATAATTAAAATATAATTACACATATTTTCATGTCTTTCCACCACCATATAGACTATTCGTTATTATTCATTTCTAAAATTTTATTTTTCAAATAAGTGTACCAACATATCGGTATTGCTTTTAATTAAATGTTTGCCATTAAGAAAAGAAATTTAAAATGGAATATAAATGTTTCCATATGTACTTATTCTTTACGTGTTTATTCCAATCATAATACGACAAATGTCAAATAATTAATGGCTTGCAAACGTGTTTCAACCAATCAACATATGACAACTGTTGAGGTAATGTTTAAAGATATCTATAAATAGTCTTTCAGGTTACAAAACACATGTATCCTAACTCATCGACGTATTGTATTCCTTTCATATCTTTCTTATTCAATAAAATCTAACTTACCATGTGTAAGCATGTCTTTTGCGTCCAATGAGGAATTATCGGAAGAGCGATTTACCAGACATTTGAGTGGATTTTAAAAAATCCCGGAAGCAGGCAAGCTTTCAAGAGCAAGGTAACATTACTTAACTAGTTTGGTCGTTGGTTTGATCATATCTTATACACTTGCAATAAGATGTTACGTATTGAGTTTAAAGATCAAAATGTATTGTAAATACAACCTATAATCTTCATTAAAATCTTCCTAATAGTTCGAAACTGATTTTTATTGCAGTTGTTTATTTATTGAAGAGATGAGTGAGAACCATGTTGAAACAGAAGGTGATGGAAGGACTCATATCCTTCCTCATGACAAATATAGTCGTTATACATGCCGGAAGGGCAACCAATCATTCCAACTTCTCAGAATTTTAAAAGCGAGGAAGAGACGAGAAGCAAAAACATAAGAATTTTTATCGAGATGGAAAGGAATGGAAATGTCACTCAGCAAACTCTAATATGGAGGGAAAAGTTGTTGACAGCAATAATATACTTGAACGATATGAGAATGTGAATGTTGAAGCTACCTCTACGACAGCAATCCTATATGTGATGTCAACATCAATGAGGAACCAGTAATCGACCTAGTAAACATAGTTGAAGTCTTAAGAGTTGCAATAAGAATTTCAATTTCGTAATCCCTTGTTTAGAGTCAAAATTTTTAAAGGAATTCAATTCATTTTACGATGTTACAAATATACTCTTAATATCTTTTCTTTTGCATATTTATAATGAAATAATTGAATGTTTACATGGTAAAAATATAAAATCTATTATCGGGGATAATTTTTATTCCTTTCGTGAGAGTATTCTAACATGTATATTTGGGAATTTCCATAATTAAAAAAATAATTAAATTAAGGATAATATAATAAAATATTTAAATTGAATCCTAGGTCAGAATTGAAAAGAAAATAAAATATAAAACATAGGATAAAAGAAGTTCTAGGAACTCAGAGGCTTACCCTTTTTTAGCGAATCCACGTCGACGAATCCATTTGATTTCTGAGAGTTCTCCTACTTTTTGATTTGATTGTTCTGTGAAAATATGTTATTTTCATCCTAAAAATATTCAGACCCGGACTTTAAATTTGTTTTAGGTCTTAGAATATCTAAGGATTTTTAAGAAAAGATGGAAAAAACTTGATTAGAAAATAATAAAATTGGAACCCAAACTTGTTTTGGATCCGTATATAATAAAAGAATTTTTTTAAAGAAAGATTAAAAAAAACATTAAAATTATTTCCTCAAGAAAATATATTTTTAGTGAAAATTTCATTCTTTTCGTCGAAAGAAAAATTCTAAATACATATATATACACACACACACACACATTTATATACACATTTATTTTCTCTTTATATTTCTCAAAATATATACATATATTTTTTTTAAAAAAACAAAATGTTTAATTAAATTATTCTGGACCCTTAAATATTTATTTTGATCCTTAAAAATATTTTAAGCCTTTAAATTTTCACTTTGAGACTTTTAAATATTTTTTTACAATCCTAAATATTTATTTAGGGCCCAAAATATTATTTTTTTTTTTTATGAGGAGAGCTCCCATTTGATGATTATTTGGATAGTCGAAACTTGTGTGATTCAAGGATAAAATCCTGAAAAGCTGTCATCAGTAAACGCGCAAGCTAGTACAAAATCTCATGTTCACAGCTGCCCCTCAAGTGATTATTGCTGGTTATGTAATCAGTATGATCACACGAAATGGAGTGGAGGGATTGAGAGTATACTTGACAGGTGTGGTTGGTGACATCTTTATCCTTGACTAGTGATGACATTGGCCTTCCTTTCTGGTTCCGTGTCCTCATGGGATTGTCTGTTTCTTTCTTCGAAATCCCTTGGTAGTTGATATCCCTTGCAGACGGGTTGAGTGTTTCTTTCTGCGACGTCCCTCTAGTAATCGGCAACCGTTTCTTTCTTCGGTTGCGGTCATTATGTACCCTTTGTGAGTTGACCTTCTATTGACTTTTACCATCGAAACTACTAGAGCATGGTGCTTCAATCCATTTCAAAGGCGACCCCATTTAGATAACCGTTTTTCTTTCTTCGATTATGTTTCCTTAGTAGGATGTTGATTTGTTTCCTATGAGAAATCAGAGAAAAAAGTGTAATGTAAGTACATTTTATGATGCATGTTTTAATTATTTGATTGAGTTTATGCGAAGCAAAAATTTTTCGCCCCTTCAATAAAAAATTAAAACATGATGAAGAAGTGAGTTAGATGAAAATTCGAGGATGTCCCGAAGACTGCTCCGTTGTTTTAGGAGGCTTTTGTGATTGCAATGTTGCTTGAACAGACTTTAGGCTTGAGTAACCCATCGTCCTTCTTCATGTTTGCAGGTTCCTCAAGTGAGGTGGAGTTTCTTGTTTCCCGGGATGGTATTTCCCTAGCTTGGCATCCTCTTCACCTGTAAATGACATGATGCGTATGTAATGTATGCATGGAAAATATTTATCACATGATGTATGTTCATTTGTTGCAAGTGTTCTGGGCTTCATTCATTGAAGGGCTTTCTCTTGTGTTGGTGCATGGGTGCCCCTAGGATTTGTCTCATTGGGGATCCCATGGATGACTCCTTTAGAGTGATGATCATGGGATCGATGAATTAGAGTCGAACTCAAGGCCTTGATCTGGTTTGAAGAGGGTCTGGATGTGTCATTGATCCTGAACTGTATTGGCGATGCTCACTTTGATAGTTTCGAAGCCTTTTTGCCTGAAGTGTTGTGATGATCCTTTCCATGAGAGAAATCAAAAGATATTTATCCTAAGTTCCGGTGGGGATTAATGATGCCCTATGCCTTTCTAAGGATGATATGATGAATTTGATATTTCTTTAGTTCTACTTTTTGCATAGACAGCCCTTACGGGTTTTCAATCTATCGAACCCTGTCTTAATTTTTACATAAACTATGTTCGCCACTTTTCTACTGATAATATAAAAGTTCTAAATATGAACAAGTGTTGTCAGTACAGCTTATCAAATAGAAAAATATGATAACTATAAGTATACAGTTGCAATGTAGTTTTTAAAGATATCGATCCCATAGGGAAGGAATTCGGTTCTAAGGATCAACTAGAGTTATAGAACAAAAGAAAATAAAATAAGTTAAGGGTTTTAAATGGTAGATTGATGAATGGACAGATGCATGAACAGATTAGAGAAGATGCAAAGCATATAGATATTCACTAAGAACAAGTATAGTGGAGTAAAATATGCAAACTATTCAAGAATGTTTTTTGCACTAGATAACTTCAACAAACTCGGTTCTAGAAGCTCAAATATCATATAATTCATAGCAAAGAAACACATGAAATGACTTTTCTAAAGGTAGGGTAAATGAATTATAACACTTATAAAAACCTGGACAACAATAATACATAGCCATATTTAGCAAGTTACCACTCCAAAAATGTTGGCTCACTAAACAGTTTTAAAATTACAGATCTAGAGATTATGCATAATCTTGTTAACCCCAAAACTACTCTTAAAGTCAACTTGAAAGCATATAACTTCATTAATATAAGTGATGCAAGACGAAATACTCGTATGACACATAGACATATCGTAAACTTTGAGTTAGAAAGTATAAGTGAAAACAAAGTAAAGTTGTAAGGTATGCAAGTGAAAGCTAAAGTTGATCAAACAGTATCCACTCTTTAATGGGAGTCGTCAATTCCTGCAATACCTACGTCTACTTTGAATTCAATCTCGACTTGTATAGAACCTCCATTAGGATGCTATTCTTTGTGAATATCGAATAAATGAATGTTGAAGAATAGAAACTTTTATTGATAAGCGCTTTGCAATTACACTTATACAACAATCACTCGAATTTGTGGAGAAATCTAGTGATTGAAACAAGAATCAAATCACTTATACATTTTTCTCTCTATCACTTTGAACTTAGTAAAATCTAAATAACATTCACTCTCTATCCATCATATGCTACTACCGTTCTACTATGCACCATCATCATCATGCATGAAATTGGTTGATTTGAACCTCTATTTATAGATTGTGAAAGGTTGTGTTTATCCAAACGAATTGTCATGTCCATTGGTGAAGGGTTACATCATCTTCATGTGATAGGATGCAAGATTTCATCCTAATCTTCAATGGAAAGGCACCTTTTCTTAACTACATTTTCTCCAAAAGGTGTCTTTTCATTTGATAGCTGATGGCGGTTGATCATTCTTATCTGGCGGTTGGAAGTTGAGAAGATTTGATCAAATCCGTTACAATTCATGAGCATGACATACATGTCATGATCATGAATGTGAGTTGGTAACTGATTGTTTGTGAAGAATGATAAGTCACGATCGTGATAGGTACCATTTCTCACCTTTTGCATAACTCATTAGTTATCCTCTCTTTCTTTTGATTTTCTCTCTTAATACCATCATCCTTTATTGATCACTTACAAAGTATTATGGCTATAGTTTCCTTACTCTTTAGACACACTCAATACTTATAGGACGTATTCTAGAATAGCATATAAAACTCATAGTAAGAACATTACTAGATATTACTCCACTTAAAACTTATCGGTAGCATTAAACTAAGAATATATAACTTATACTAATTCATGTTGCATTGAAATATATATCAAAACTTACTTGAAATGTTGCTATTGAATGTTAATCACCACTCATCCTTGCCAAATGCTAAATGTTGTGCCAATCTACTAAAGCGCTTACACTCTCAACGTGTGCTCATACTCGAAAAAAAAATTTTGTTCAAAATATGCACCAACATTGAACATGTAATACCTAACACTCACAATAACCTTGGAACATATGTTAGCATAGCATAGGTATGGATAAGGTATAAACAAAACAAAATCAAGAAAATTTTTCATTCTTCAATTTTTTAATTTTATTTTATTTTTATTTTTTTGATTTTTGGATTTTATACAAATGCCCCCCCCACACACACTAGAGAACATAATGTCCTCACTGTGAGAGACTTGATGAAAAATTAAACTAAACACACAAAAATAAACGAAAATAAAAAGAAAATGAAATTTGAACCCTGTTATTTTTCATTCATCCGAATTTGAATCTGGAGGATTTGGTTAGATATGAAAATTCAACTTCCTGAAGGATGAACTCAACTTACGGTTCATAGAAATATTGGATTTTGTGAGTTGACGAACATCTTGTTGTATGGAGGCTATATCAAGGCATGCTTGATCGACATCTTTCATGAATTTCCCTCTCCAAGTATCTTCATTAGCATGTGTACTCCTGGAGGTTTGTCTCATTTCACTACTTCCGATTTGAAGTTCTTCAATGCATTCATCGATTTGGTTCTCTCGAGAAGTAGATCCTCCTATCGGTCTTAACTTCCTAACCCTTACTCCATACGGTAAAAACGTAAATTTCCCTTTTTCTTCTTTAACTAATCCCGCTCTCTTCATGTAAATTCATCCCATAAAGTTGAAATAATTTCGCAAATTTTATTCGCAAATTGTATTTGCACCTCCAAATTTATGTGTAGTAAGACTAGTGATGGATTCCATCATGTACATCAGAAACTTTGGCCTTAATTGCAAAACAGCGCACTCCAATATAACCAAATCTTTCATCGACACTTTTGTAGTCTCGTGTTGGAAGAAAAGACTTTGAGAGATAAACTTGTGAAGGTAAAGAAGGTTGTTACTCTGAATGTTCTTGTTGGATGAGTTTTTGACATCGTATCGATCCAATCCCATTAACTCAGTCCATACACTCGCTAGATCATTATCGTCTTCCTTTTTTTATCTCTTCATAGGTTTCTCCAAAACTAAACCACTTAATCAAATCCATTACGTTGAACTTATACTCATTTCCTTCATTCCTAAATTTCCTTTTGAGAAAATTCCCATCCTCTGTAATAGTAACCTAAAATTCGAGGACCCATTCCTCATTAAATGGGAAACACATATTCACAAAGATTTCCAATCCAAATAGCGAGAAGTATTCCTCTACTTCCACTTGTATTCCAGCATCAATTGCAAAAGTAGGATCATAGAAGAGTGTACCTTGGAAATCAAAGTTCTTGATCCTCATGTATCTCTCAACTTCTTCTACACCATAGATCGAAAAAGGGCATCCATATTTGGTTTGTTGATTGACCAATTTGTTATTTCCCTTAGTTGCTGCTGATTTCTTTGGAGCCATTTGAAATTTAATTCAAGAATTAGAAAGAAAGGTTTGTGTTTTGATTTTGGGTAAAATAGAGAAAATTTGCTTTGCAAGAGATTGAATTTGTGACAAAGAGTGATTGATTTGTGAAAATCAACTAGGAAAGTAGTTACATATATATAGGAAATAGGGTATGTTACTTTTTCAATGGATATATTTCCAATATAATCTTTAGAAAAAGAGTTGTTACAACAATAACTAATGTGAAATCGCACATGTTGCGATCACAAAGGATTGTCACGATCGTGACTTTTCCTTAGACAGAAACAGAATGTTTTGACAACTCTATTCACGAGCGCGAAATATGTCACGAGCGCGAAATGTTTAGAATCCAAAAACTTTTCACTTTTCTTTTATTTTAAAACAACACTAATCTTAAAAACACACCAGTTGTTCGACTTCAATTTTCTTTGTTGACATTCAGCCCTTTTCTTGCTTTGATTATTTTAAATTTTGTTTGATTGACTTAATAGTTAGTGGACATTTCATGCTCAAAGATCTTTCTATCGATCTTACGTCTTTATAGGATGAGGCAAAGCGTTATCTAAGTACCTATGTTTGTCTCTCACTTTCCCTCAATAGTCAAATCCTTGAATGTAGTTGTTATTGGCTATAACAATCTTCATAGATTGCCATAGGCTTATTTTGGAACGTACAGAATGCCAGAGAACATGTAATATCTCAACTACGAATTCCATGCAATTAAACAATAATATAGTTTGCCCAAATTTTTATGTTTGGGGAATTGATTTTATGGGACTGTTTCCAACTTCTTATGGTAATAAATACATTCTTGTTGTTGTAGATCATGTGAGTAAATGGGTAGATGCCATTGTTAATCCCGTCAATGATGGTAGAGTAATTGTTTAATTTTTGAAAAAACTTTTCACTTGCTTTGTCGTGAGTAGGGAAATCATTAGTGATCAAGGAACTCATTTTTCTAATGAACAATTTGAGCTACTAGTGAATAAATTTAGCATTACTCACAAGATATCTACACCATATCACCCACAAACCAATGGCAAGGTGAAATTTCAAATCGTGAAATTAAGCGAATTCGTGAAAAGACTATTAGCAATTTTAGGAGAAATTGGATAAGCAAGCTTGATAATGCTTTATGGGCTTATTGGAAAACCTATAAGTCTTCCATTGGAATTTCACCGTTTAGATTACTCTGTGGGAAAGCTAGCCACCTTCAAGCCGACTTAGAATACAATGCTTTATGGGCTCTAACATTTCTGAATTTTGAAAAAAATATCGTAGGTGAACGGAGAAGGTTAGAGCTGAATCAATTGGAAGAATTCAAGCTATGCAACTATGAGAATTTCATGGGTTAAAAGGAGAAAGTGAAGAAATGACATGATAAAAGGATCCATGAGAAAGATTTCTAGCTAGGATAAGAATTGCAGTTATTTTCTAGTAAGCTAAAATCATGATGGACTAGCCCATACATTATTACTTGAGTATTTTCGCATGGGGCCATGGAAGCTACAAACAATGATGGAAAAGCATTCGAAGTGAACGAGAACGCTTGAAACTATATTTTTCCAATAAAGTCACCTAGGTTACTGCAGACAACCATTGACTCCATCTATCCTAAGCAACCTTAAGAAGATTGGTGTCTGCTTCAAACATCAATTGAAGTATTTAGATAAGTCGAAGCTTTTTTTTACCCATCATACTGAGCCTTTTTTTAATACAATTGGTTTGAATTTCTTCTTTTTATTGTTTAACAGCTTTCTCCCAAGTTAATTTATCTTTTTTTCATCAATTTGATTATTTAATCTTGCTTTAGATCCTAAATCTTAACCTTCGGTTCATATTAGCATACGTGTCTTCTAGATAGGAGGCTATGAAATTATTTTCAATTTTATTTTTGAAAAGTAAAAATGAAAGGAGTATCTAATTTCTTTTTTTAAATAATAAGCATGATGTGTGTCATTATTTTAAGCATCTTTTAAGGTGATTTATACATGGTAATGATGGCAAAATGTAGTAATGAGAGCTAGATAAGAGCAAAGCTAGTGAGTAGCTTATCATCCAATTGCATGTAACGATGACCCACTTTCCTTTCAACTTCTTTTTGTCTCATTTTGTTTTCCTTTCAATTTAGTAATTGGTTTTGCATGCATAACACAAAAACACTTTCACCTCAATTGCATTATATATTCATTTTACTTTTTCCAACTTTAGGCGTAAGTTAAGGCCATTTTTAATTCTTAATTTTAAATTAATTAGGCATAATCAACTTCATTATTTATTTAGCATTTTTATAGGACTTTAGTTTTCTTCTGACTCTGATTAGAGAATTTCCTTTTTCAAATACTACTAATTAGTTCATTTTTTATTAACCTCGTTATCCCCTTAAATAGTGGGATTGCATTTATTTAAGATCATATACAATATTTTACTTACATTCTTTTCATTTTAAATTCATTTTCTCTACTTAATTGTATAAGTAGTGATATTTCCTTTAAACTTTGCATGTAAATTATTTTTTTTCTAATAACAAAAAATTACATTATTTTTATTAAACAATGAACAAATTTTTGGACATATGCATGTGAAATTTTAAGTCCATTTTAGCATATTTGTATTAGTATTTCATTCGTATCCTTGGGTGAAAATTATATCACTTTTGGTTAACTCAAATGCATTTTCCTTCTTATTTCAAAATTTTTTCTGTTTTAAATTTTTGGTTTTTACTTTTCTTCTCTCTATTTTTGCATGTTAACCACATATCCCTTCTTTTTCTAATTTTTTACGGCTCATCCATTTTCTTTCACTCAACAAGTTTTATCCCTCCGTCATATTGTTTTTCAAATTTAAACCCCCCTCTTATCACTTTTTCAAAAAATTTCAAACTCCTCACCTCCTCTCACTTTTTCGAAATTCAAACTCTTTAACTTTTCTCTATTTCTTTTCTCACCCATGGTGAACACTAGGTACAAGGTTTCAGACAAGAAACTGGCGAGAACTCCAGTGAAGCAAGCAAATCCATCCTCTTTGACAACACCTTCAATAGAAAGAATCTCTGTTAATTGGGAACTAACCCTCAAGACAATATTTGAATTATCTAATGAAACTCAAAGGGAAAAGTATAACTTCTTCAAAACATAAGATTTTATGGCCTCTAAAGAAATCAGTTGGGAGGTGCTGAGAAACTTAGACCTGGAAGAAAGTTTCCACAAATTTTTAAAAATGTAGGACTTCATCTGTTTGCCAAGAACAATGAGCCTTCATACAAAGAGCTCACCTTGGAATTCTTGAGTACTTTTTCATCGAAATCAAAGCCTTTGACAAACCAACTAAATATGGATTCCGCTTGTTTGGCTTCAAAAAATGTTTCTCTTTGAATGGATTTAGTCTTTACCTTAGTGTGTGGATGGAATCTTTTTGATTTTGGAGGAGTATGAGAATGCTTATAAAGAAATTTTTGGCTAGAAGGAAATCATTGGGGACGAGGAATATATGAACTATAGTACAAAGCTGTTGAGGGATTACAACCACAAGATTGCCCATAAGTTCTTGTCAAGCTCTCTTTTTGGCAGGGAAATCCCTTCAAGGGTCCCTAATGATGATTTATTTGCAATTTACTACATGGAGAAAGGTTAGTTCTTGAATGTTGGTAGTTTCTTCGCCAAATATGCTGCTTCTCTTACAAGCAAGCCCAACAAGAAGATTATGATAGGTTTTTATGTTACAAGGATTGCCAAGAAAATGTTAAGTGATTTCTCTACTACTAGCTTGACACATGCATTCTACATTACTCCTCTAGATTTCAACAACCTTGCACAAATCCAATTGTGCAAGAAGGTTGGCACAAAATGGCTACCAAATCATATGTTAACGGAAAAGGAGGCTGCCATGGTTTCCAAAGTTTTGGAGATAGTTAATGACGAGCCTACTGCAAAGAGGAAGAGGTGCTGGTTTGATACAGCTTAAATAACACAACAAAGGGGGGATAATGTAATCACTTTGTTCTTTTTAAGTTTATAAACTTCTTTTACCAATTTTTAGATGTGTGCCGAGTAACTCTTTCCTGAGTGTTGGTCTAAAAACTATAAACTACTCAGCTTTGCTGACTTAGTTTATCTTCAACTGCTATTGAGTACTTTACTCAGCTTGTAGTTATTTTTCAAGCATAGCAATAAAAAAAGAATGATGAATGACAAAGATGCTATAAAGATAAACGACAAATGTTAGAAACTTAACACTTCAGATTTTATCCTGGTTCAGGCCCTTAGCCTACCTCTAGTCCCCGGATTCCTTTCTGAGATTTAATCCATTTAGTGTTTCATTCCTTCGTTAGGTTGAGAAGCCTTTACACTGGGTAGAATCGATTAGAGAAAGTACATTCCTTTCTAAATACCTCTAAATTCACAATTTAGGTACGCTTATTAAACTATCACTCAGATTTGGATAGAAATTAAGAACTAAGGATTTCAATTTATAGAATTTGTTAAATCCTTTTACAATGTTAAATCTATGATTTTAATTCTCTCTATTACAAATAGATTAGGCAATTTGCTTTTTCTTAGAATGCTTGATTTGGAATTTTTGAATGTAGGGAATAATTTGATAGTATTTCAATTCTTAAGAAATTTGAGGTAATTCACAAAGTTTGAAGGTCTACTTGAGTGTTCTATTTATACTTGAAGGTCTTGGAAGTAGCCATTGCAAACTTTTCATCCTAACTTTTTCTTTAATTTCTCTTCTCTTCATATCTTTCGAATTTATCCTTTTGAAACAAATTCCAAGATGTTTAGAGACAAAGATTTCGAGTGTTGAAGCGTGAGATTAATCCGCTAATTTAAATGTGTCAAAAACTCATTGTCTTCAAGCAATTTCTTTCAGATAGATAGGCGTGCGAGATGCAATGTGGAGACTTATGTTTTGTCTGGTTGCTTACGTTGTAAAGTTCTACGGAGACACTAAGATACATCGTATATCAGAGGATTCCTTTTATCTTGGACTTTAGTGAGGATTCTCCAACTTTCTATATTGACACCTTTTCGTTTTGAGGGCCACTTGAAATAATTTCTTTAATTTCAGTGCTTTTTCTCCTGAAAAGCATCAAAGGAATATTCTGTACCTCATAGACAACGTTAAAAGCATATGTGTCATTTTATTCTCTAAGTGTCAAGGAACTCAGCTTTTGCTAAATAAAAGCTACTCACCTACACCGAGTCTATATCTTATAAACTATGTAATAATAGGCTAAAGTTAAATTTTTTTACTCTAAACCATAATTTAATTAAAAACTCAGTAAACTGAGTCATTTTCCCTTAAACAAACTGAAGGAAACTTTTTAATGAAGAGTCTACTTAGTACTTAATTAAATTCACTATCCTAGAAAGTTTGTTATTTCCAAAACGTTTTAAGTATTGTAATTTCCAATGTTGAGACTTGATCTTCAACACTTCTCCAAATTTCTTGTCATAGCTTTGAAATGCTTTCCATCTGTCTGCACATGCTATGACCAAGATCTTTAATTACTCAACTTCTTTGTATAGATCGCTGATCTTTGTGTCAGTGCTTCTCTTTATTTTCTCACCTGCTCTTTGCTAAACTTATGAAATTGTGTAGCTAGAGTTGCCAATGTGTCATTTAAGCTACTCAGCTGCTCTACTGCAGAATCTATACTACCCTTCATTTTTCTTACTATTGCATTAGCGATAATAGTAGACTTGGGGATAGAGGAGATAGCTACATTGAGCTGAGCTATAGAATTAGAAAGTCTAGTTAAGATCAGTGGCATCTTTTCCACAAGGCTTTTTGCTCTTTCCTTTGCTAGTTGTTGTGAATTGTGTATAGGCTTCTTTGAATCTTCTTGAATTCTTCATAGTAGACTGATTCAGAGGGAATATTTGAGTGTTAATCAAATTTCGAAAGCTTTGCCTTTGACTTTGTGGATAAGTTTGTCAATTATTAAGACAATACTTGGCTTACTACTCCTTCCAACTCAGCATAGTTTTGAGAGTTGAGAATTTCTTCCTTGCCAACTCTCTAATCTGAGCCAAGATGGGTGAATCAGCCAAGTCCTCTTTAACTGGCATTCTATTTGAGGGAGTTGCTTCATCGGCTATAAAATTTACCTTAGTAACATCCTCACTTACTTTTCCTTACTGAGAGGAGTTCTCAACTTCAAGAACTTCTCCAATTTGAGGGATTGAAGGGGTAGAGGTAGTGTGAGCATGAGATTTTGTACCAGCTCTCACATTCAATGATAACGGCTTTTCGGGATATTTATCCTTGAATCACTCAATTTTCGATTATTTGAAGATCTTAGAATGGGAATGTTCCTTGTCGCCAAGTTGGTTAAAAACTTAATTTAAAAAAAAGAAATAACAAAAATGGGCTTACCGAACGGGTGAGCACATGGCTCGCCAAGCCAACGAACGCTGGAATTTCCAGCACCTCTCTGGAAATTCCAACGCTAGCGAGGCTGCTGGGCTCTCCAGTGAGCCCGGTTTATCCTATCCTTAATTTCTATAAATTCGGGACATTTTTGGATTGAAGGAGGCTCGGAAAATTCAAAGAAAATTCTTCTTTTCAGAACAAAAATCACTGAAAAATATTACAACAAAAATATTTTCTTTTCTTCTAATGTTTTCTTGGATCCAAAACACCTTAGGATCGCAAACTTCTTCATCTTTAAATCAAATTTCTTCATCTAATTTTCTTCAAAATATCCTTAGATATTCTCGGGTCTAAAATAAATTTAGAACCCGAGTTTGATTATCTTTTTGGATAAATAAACACTTATTTTTCCACATTAAACTACAATAAATGCAAAAATGAATGAGGAACACTCCCAGGGATCGAACGGATACGCCGAAGTGGATTCATACCGCAAGGGTAAGCCTCTGAGTTCCTAGAACTGTGAATTCCGTGCTCATCGTCTACTTCATCTGTATCTGATTTTTATTTGTGAACCTAGGAATTATTTTTATTCCTTATTATTGTAAATGTTGTAACCTTCTCCTTCATCTTTCATTTCTTTTCTTTTAATTTTTATGTTAGAATATCCCCACGAAGTGAATAAAATATATTCCTAGATAATAGTCCTAACCACTTTGCCATGTGGTTATTTTCACTAATAAAATTGACCAACATACGTGTAAATAAAATTGAACCAATTTTTATTAACTTTAAATCGTCGATGTTTAAATTAGGCCACATGGGCCTCGCTAAAATCAAATCGAACATATGTGATATCCCTTGTTGTAACCTTTGTGGATGCAGGCTAGATATATGCCTAGGATATTTTTCTTCGGGTATCGCATTTTAATCATTTTACAGAAATTGTACTTAATAGATTAGGCTGGTGGTTGCATCCCCAAGGTTTTGTAATTTTTGTAATCTTTACTTTTCTACATTTACTTAATATTTGATATATGGATTTATTGCTTTTCGTATGGGCGTTAAAGCAAGCATTTATACTTAAAAATTGACCTAAGAGCGAATATGTATAACTAAGAAAATACGGTTTTCCAGTAAATGTAACATAATGTGATCACTTAAGAAATAAGCAACTTATCTCGGACCCGAATCTCTATGTCTTAGTGGGCCGTTCCCCTGGATGTTAAGCCTCACAGGACTCTAATTCCTGGGAAGAGCTAATCCAGGTGGCGACTCCACACTAAGATACGGCGGATTCGGGTTTCAACCGATCTAAAAATGTTTTTGCTTTCTCTACCAAACCTTTTCCTGGGTCCCACGACCCGGTGCCTTTTTTAATAAACGCATAGGTAGACCGCGCCTCTCATCTCAGCGTGCTCTCGGCCGACCACTCCATGTCGTCTGCTCACAATGGCGACTCTGCTAGGGATTTTTTTTTCTAAAAACTTGTTTTTTCAAAGGTTTTAGATTTTGTATATGTGCCGAAAATTATTGCTCACATTATTCTGTTATCTCTTAATTATGACATATTCATAATAACGCATTGCAATAGAAAGGATTAGCCCGTAAGTCTAAGGTACCCCTATTACCGCAAAGCTTTCTCTTGTACTAATCTGCCTCCCTAAGAAAAGATAGTACTTGAGCGGGCGGAGCACTTGTTGTCATATCGCATGTACCTCCCTCGTTAGAAGCTTGGAGTGTATTTTAGCTCAACAAGAACCTTCTACATCAACAACCCATTTGTAAACATCATGTAAATAAATCGTAGGCATTTTCCCTATCGTGTTACCCAACACGCGATCTTGCATTACATTTTCTTGCAGGTGCACTCCTTAGTATCATCATGGTATTAAGATGAACCAAACAGATGATAGAGACTAGCAAAAAACCCTACACGAGGGAGTTGTATGGTTGGAAGATATTACGTTGCATTCTAAGTGTTACTTGTATACTACTTTCAATTTGTCATTGTACAAATGTCATGCTAACCACGAATCTTAGTGCAGACACTTGAACGCACACACCCATAATCTTAATATGACATAACATCTTCTCATCATCATACTTAGGAATATTTGACACTTGAGATCCTGTCACCCTAGGATAACATGAAACAATTAGGGTCAAGAAACATCACATACCTCTTTTCAGCGAGATGTCCACTTGACATCTCGTTATTAGCATGTACATGGCAAACATACCTTTCTTTCATTGTGTGACGTCCACTTGATGTCCGACACTTAGCCCACAAGGGGTAATATTATATCCCACACATTACCTTTGAGATTTCCACTCAACATCCAATCCATAGACCACACGAGGTAATCACGCACACCAAAAGCCCAAATGGGGCAAATACCTATCCAAACCATTTCCCACATTAAAGGATATCCCATTTGATGTCCTAACCTAAGCCCTCACAAGGCGAGCTTACTTTAAAAGTCTTACCTTACCAAATCTTCAAGGGTATACACTTCATACCCAAATCATTCGCCCACACGAGGCAATAATTCACGTATCACCTGTCACCACTTTTCTACTGATAAGTTTAATAATTTATTCACAAGATTTGGCTATGTATTAATGGCACCAAGAACTTGTTCATGTAATATAGGTGTTGTCAGTACCTCTTATCAAATAGAAAAATGATGATAACTGCAAGTATACAGATGCAATGTAGTTTTAAAAGATATCGAACCTACAAGGAAGGAACCAAGTCTAACAATCAATATGGAAGATAAAATAAAGAAAATAAAATAATATAAGGTTTTGGATAACAGGTTAGAAGGAAGAATGAGTAAATATAGATATGAAAGATTAGAGAATCTAAATATATTAATTTTCCCTACGAAATAAGGATAGCAGAGAAAACATGCAAGTTCAACAAAGATGTTACGATTCACTAAACTAATCTAACAGACTCGGTTCAGAATACTCAGATGTTCAATTATTCATCGTAGAGAAACACATGAAATAACTTTTCTAAACCTATCACAAACAAATTAAGACAATTATATAAACCTGGACAACGTCAATACTATTCTTAGTATGGGTCACTCTCACATAGCCATATTTAGCAAGTTACCATTCCAAAAATGTTGGCTCACTAAACAACGTTATATCACCGATCTAGTGATTATACACAATATTGTTAACCCCGAAAATACTCTTAAAATTAACTTGAGTTTTTTTACGTAACAACTGTCCGTAATAACCACCTCCATGTTTTTTAATGCTCAATGCAAACGGTTTCTTGTAGAACCCTCCCAAAAAGTGCGACCCTATAGGCCCTTTCTGCACTAGTGCTCCAACGCATATAACTTGATTAATATAAAAGGCTTAACACGAAATACGCATCATGACAAATAGACATATCATAAACTTCGAAATAGAAAGTATAAGTAGAAAGCAAAGCAAAGTTATAAGGTGTGCAAGTGAAAGCTAAAGTTGATCAAACTGTATCCACTCTTTGATGGGAGTCGTCAATTCCCACAATTCCAGCGTCTGCTTTGAATTCGGTCTCGGCCCTTACAGAACCTCCGCTAGGATGATATTCTTTGCGAATATCAAACAAACAAATATTGAAGAATGAAAAATTTTATTGGTAAGTGATTTGCAAGTACACTTATACAAAAATCGCTCAAGAATATAGAGAAATCTAGTGATTGAAACAAGGATTCAAATCACTTAAACATTTTCTCGCTAACACTTATGAACGTAGCGAATTCTCTATCTATACACACACTATATATCTCTCATGTACTCTAATGTTTTCCCTCTGCTTGCCCACTATGATGCACACGAAATTGTAAGGTTTGGAGCCTTATTTATAGAGTTTGAAGGGTTGTGTCTATCCATACGAAGAGTTGTGTCCATTGGTGAATGATTGCATCACTTCATTGTGATTGGTTGAGAAGCTTCAATCTAATCCACAATGGATAGGCACCATTTCATTATTTGTTGACTTATGATAGGTGTCTATTCATTGGTAGTTGATGGTGGTTGATCATGCTTATCTGGCAGTTGGTAGTTAAGAAGATAAAACCAGAAAATCGTCCAAGTCACGACCGTGATATACAAGTCGCAATCGTGAATCTTTTATTGGTAGATTTTTGTTCTGAAGAAGAACAAGTCACGACCGTGAAAGGTTATCACGATTGTGAATTGCATTTTTCTTTAGAAGTCTCCTTGTGATTTCACCGATCTTTGATAGCTTTGATCCTCAGCCAAATCATTAAGTTCCATGCATCTTTTTGCACCTTTTTCACTCATTTTTCATAGAATTCCACTTTAGATTTTTTTACTGCCAAGATTTACCTAGTATCTGCATTTGCATAAAAAAAAACTACATACCACGTGAAATCTTTTATATGAAGTATAAAAATGACAAAAATTATAGTGTTTAGTGTATAAAATTAATATGATAATAAGTGTTATTATACACTTATCATACCCCCACACTTAACTTTTGCCTTGTCCTCAAGGTAAATTCAATAGGCGTTTATAAATTGGTAATCAAGTTCGTACCTCATTTGGCTAAAGACTATTGCAATGCGTACCCCATTCCACATTGCAAAAGATTTCAAGTAGAAGTTTAAAATTTCCCACAAATTAGTAATGTGTAATTTAGATAGTTTAGTTGCGTACCTTTGTTCTTAATGGAGCGTCAACCGAATCGCGTCTTCATATAAGCGTTATATGCATACTCGAATATTTCCTTCTCTCAAGCATAGCATAAAGTATAAAGGATAAACAAAGCACTCTTTGAATAATTTCTCTCGAGGCATTTTTAGGTAACCTAGGATGCTAAAACACTCTCAATGGTTGCATTTTATGCTCCATACCACTTTCCCCTTTTTCAGTGGTTGCATTTTATGCTCCATAACACTCTCTCATTTTTTTCTTTTAAGCATATGTTTTTGAAGTACTTTGCACCCATTTTTCATGCTATGCTTTCTTTTCTTTTTCCACTCAATGAATGTTTGTAGTTTCTGTTCCGTACCATTCCTCACCTTTTGCATAACTCATTGATTATCCTCTCTTTCTTTTGATTTTTCTTTAAACCCTCATCCTTTATTGATCAATTTCAAAGTATTATGGCTATTGTTTCCTAATACTTTAAACACACTCAATACTTATAATACTTATTCAAGATTTGCATATAAAACTATAATAAGAATACCATTAGATATTACTCCACTTAAACTTATCCGAAACCTTAAACTAAAACTATATAACTTATACTAACTCATGTTGCATCGAAATATATCTCGAAACTTACATGGAATGTTGCTTTCGAATGTTACTCACCACTCATCCTTTCTAAATTGATAAATGTTATGCACTAACATCAAACTTGTAATACCTAACACTCACAATAACCTTGGACAAATGTTAGTAAAGAATCAGAAAAATGATAATGTATAATAACAAAAATATCAAGAAAAATTTTCAAATTCTTCGATTTTTTAATTTTATTCAATTTTTTTTTATTTTACAATATTTTTACAAATGCCTCCCACACTAAAGAACACAACATCCTCATTGTGAGACATCAATAAAATCAAAAACTAAACTAAAGCTAGTTTAAAAATAGAATTCAAAAAGATAAAGTAAAGTAAAGAATAAACTCGTTCTATTGCGAAGGAGAATCCGAGGGACTAGTAGTAAATTTGCAATTTTATTTTCTAAAGAAATAAAGTAATTTCTGAAATATTGATTTATTACTTTTCTTTAGAATCTTCATATCTTTCTTCATAACTCCATGTTTCGCTTGGCAATTATCCAATTTAAGTTGCATGCTCGCCTTCCAATCATCCAGAGCTTCTTCGTCCTCTTTATCATCATCTTCTTCTATTTCGATCATCGGGACTTTTCCTTTGTGACGGCCTACGGATGGATCAGATGGTCTAACGGAAGAATCTTCTTGAGTAAAGTTGAGTTTCTTGGTGCGGTTAGAATAGGAGTAGAAAGAATAAATACCTTCGTGTTCTTGGGGTAGTCCGGTGTTCTTCAAGTAAGCCCCATCCATGTAGCGAAAATACTCACCCAGTTGTTGAACATAGAGGAGTTCACCTCTTGCACCCAAGATTATGCTGGTGATAATTTTGGCTGCTCCAATTTTACTTCTCATACTCGTCGAGTTCTTCTTCATCATATCCCATATAATATCCACAATTTCTACTTTTTACTTCATCAAAGCGCAAGAAAGAACAAACAAGTCTTTCTTTTGGACCTTTGTATTCTCTACTCGATAAAATACTGAAGTGGAAAGTTATTTATGGAGAAGAAGAATGCATTCATCCTTAATGAGTTTATTA
>CATIWQ010115416.1:0-19781 GCA_949673415.1 Euphorbia schlechtendalii | reverse complement strand
AGACCCGAGAATATCTGAGGATTTAAGAAGAAAAGATGAAGAAATTTGATTTCAAAGATGAAGAAATTTGGGATCCGAAAGTGTTTCTTGATCCGATAAAAAAAGTTAGAATAAAGTAATAAAAAATGTTTTTTAATTTTTGTTCTGAAAGAGAGAATTTTTCTCTCTGAATTTTTCGCCCTTTGTACTGAAAAAGACCCGACTATTTATAGATAAAAAAGTCCCGAAAAATCCAAAATAAGGAGCCTCGCACGCGAGGGGTCTCGCGTGCGAGACTCCCTCGCGAGGCCTCGCGGGGTCCCCCGCGAGGCTCCCTCGAGAGGGCCGCGAGGGACCCTCGCGGGCAGTCCCCGCGAGGCTGCCTCGCGAGGGCCGCGAGGGACCCTCACGGGAATCCCCGCGAGGCTCCCTCGCGAGGGTCGCGAGGTACCCTCGCGAGAATCCCCGCGAGGCTCCCTCGCGAGGGCTGCGAGGTACCATCGTGGGAATCCCCGCGAGGCTCCCTCGCGAGGGCCGGGAGGGACCCTCGCGGGTAGTCCCCGCGAGGTTCCCTTGTGAGGGCCGCGAGGGACCCTCACGGGAATCCTCGCGAGGCTCCCTCGTGAGGGCCTCGAGGTACCCTCGCGGAGGGCCTCGAGGTACCCTCGCGGGAATCCCCGCGAGGGTCGCCTAGGACCCTCGTGGGGAGGCCCCGCGAGGGTCGCTAGGTACCCTCACGGGCAGTCCCCGCGCGGGTCCCTTAGGACCCTCGCGAAGAGTGCGGGTTGCCTCGCGCAGACTCGTGCGAGGCTACCTCCGCAGGGGATTTTTTTTTTTTAGTTAAATAATTTAAAACGTCTGAGGAGGATTTCTATATGGAGATCGTCGGATGGTCGAAAATCGTGTGATTCGAGGATAAATTTCCCGAAAAGCTGTCATCATTGAACGCGCGAGCTGGTACAAAATCCCGTGCTCACACCATTGTTGCTTGGCTAAGAATTCAGTAACAACTCGTCCTTTGATGACCTTCCTCGTGATGTACTCAATGTCCAATTCATAGAGAAGAAACAACCACCGGGAAAGTTTGCCTGCCAATGTGGGAGGCTGGCACAAGTATTTCATGGGGTCAACCTTAGCCACTGCCTGCACCTGATAAGATTGGAAATAGTCGCGTAGTTTCTTGGTCATCCATACCATTACAGTGCAAATCTTCTCTACCAACGTGTAGCGGGTCTCATACTCTAGTAATTTCTTGCTTAAGTAATATACCACGTGCTCCTTCTTGTCATCATGTTCTTGCACTAGCATTTCCCCTACGGAGGATTCTTCAATGGCTAATTAAAGAATGAGATGGTGTCCTAGAACGGGAGGTTGTAGGACAAGTGGCTTGATCAAGTATTATTTGATTCTTTCGTACATGATCTGGCATTGATCATTCCTCACCATCGGTTGCTGTTTCCATAAAGAGTGGCTCACAAATGGTTGTTAAGCGGGCAATGAACTTGCTAACATTCTATAAGGATCCTAAGAATGCTCGTACTTCTTTCTCTGTCTTTGGCACAGGCATTTCCTTGATGGCTTTGCTCTTATCTAGGTCCATTTATATACCCCTTTGATTCATGATATGCCCTAGTAGCTTTCCTGAGGTGACCCTAAATACGTACTTCTTCAGGTTCAAACATAAGTTATACTTCTCGATTCGGGTAAGGAACATATCAAGGACCGCTGGATGCTCTTCCTGAGTGTGGGATTTAACTAGCATATCATCCACATATACTTCTACTTCCTTATGGATTAAGTCATGTAGTAGGGCCGTCACGGCTCTTTGATAGGTTGCCCCAACGTTTTTCAATCCAAAGGGCATGACCTTGTAGCAGTAAACCCCCATTCGGTGATGAAGGTGGTTTTAATCTTATCCTCGATAGCCATGAAGATAAGATTATACCTTGAGAAGCCATCCATGAATGAGTATATAGCAGGCCCTAGCAGCACTGTCGACGAGGAAGTCGATATGAGGAAGAGGGAAGTCATCCTTTGGTGAGTCTTTATTCAAATCTCTGAAATCCACACAGACTCGAACCTTGCCATCCTTCTTTGCAATTGGCATGATGTTGGCAAGCCAAATAGGGTACTCTACCACTTCCAAGAACTTGGACTCTATCTGCTTGGCTACTTCCACTTTCACCTTCTCAGCCCATTTGGGTCGTAATCTTCGCAACTTTTGTTTGACAAGTTTGACCCGTGGATCAGTCAGAATTCTATGCTTGGCCATCTCTCTATCCACCCCTGGCATGTCTTCGTACGACCAAGCAAATGCTACCATATGTTTTCTAAGTATGTTTGTTATATTATGTTCCTCTTTAGGAGTTAGGTCATTCGAAATCATCACCATTTTAGGTGATTCATCTGTACTTAAATTTATTTCATGTAGTGATGCATTAGTTATGCTAAAGACATTATGCGAATGATCGTGAAAATGCATGCTGCCATCTGGTGAAGCATCACACAAGTAAGCAAAGTCTCGATCTATTGATTAATATGCCTCGTACACGGAATTATTAACATAAAAAATGTTTGAAATATTAAAGATTACATTGCTAGCATAATTTTCCGCCACATGTAGAGGGTCTTCATTTGTTTTAGGAGGTGTCTCCTCGAGGGTGGACTCAACAGGTACTGCCTTCTTTTCCATGGTGGAGGCTTTGGTGATGACCTCCACAGCTACAGCTAGCTGTTCCTTTATACTCCAGTCTTGCTTCTTCATCAAGATTGCGAGGGCTTTAGTGATGGCTTTGATGGCGTCCTAGACTTCATCTTCCATGGGTTCAGGTTCAAGTTCATCTTTTACAAACATTTTAGCCTTTCCCTTTTTTCGGGTAGCTGCAACTACCTCTTCTTTAACCGTAACCTATACTCCTTCTTCCATATCAACCTCTTCATGGCGATCGACCTCTTCTGAGCTATCCACGGACTCAATAATTGGAGCCAACATACACTCCTTTGAGAAATAGAAAATGTCTCTGAAGATTCCGAACCCTGGTGTAGATTCTCCTCCTACTAGTACTGGTTCACTCTCCCCCAGGTATTACCGCTCCCCTTCAATAGTGCACACACTGACCATATTCTAGAAGGATGGTCGTTTGTGCTTGTAAATTTTGTGCTTAGGGGTGAATCCCGATCCAGCTCTGGGAGTCAATAAAAGAGGATCAATGGCTTCCACCACTCCTTGGTGGTACTTTCTGAGTCCTTTCCCAAGAATGAACCCATGTTTCTTCATAATTTTCTTTAGACCATCGACAAATAATGATACCCCATGGGAATCTTCTTTTTCTTCTTCTCTTCTTCGTGACTAATCATTACCACCCGTAATCCTTCCGTCCCTTGTTCAGCGAAAGCTACTGCCGCCATTACAGATTCCTTATCTGCCTCTATAGTAACTGGTTTCCCTTGATAAACTAGTTTTATCTTCTGGTGGAGCGTAGAGGGGACAGCCCCAAGAGTATGGATCCAAGGCCTTCCGAAGAGCAGGGAGTAAGAGACTGGTATATCCAGCACTCCATTTACTATCACAACTATGGTGAATGTTCCTACCACTCCTCGCTTGGAATCATCATAGGCTCGGATAATCATTTCTGACCTTTCTAACATGGCTTCATTCAAACCCAGGCATGGCAGCACCTTCAGCAGGCATGGATTCAGAGCCGACCCATCATCTACCACGACACAATGGATGGACTTGTCAAAAATATTGACCTTGATGAATAGGGCCTTATTATGATTTTGCTGCTCCGGTAGTAGGTCCGACCAGTCGAATGTAATGGCTGGATTCTTCTTCAAGGGTATTCCCTCCCCTATCACTAAGAACATTTCAATTACCGAAGTAGTCGATGTTGCCTCCATCTCCATAAACTTTTGCACCAATCCTCAGTGATGTGACTCAGAAAAGCGCAATAGTTACCATATGCTATACTTGGACTGCATGCTCTTGAGTTGGTTGACCAAGGGGTCAACTTCCATCTCATCTTCGTTGACCACAGGGGGTAGGGGTGGCTCTGTATTATCCTTTGTAATTTCTTCAGCAGAAGAATTCCCAAGCTGAATCAGATCATTTCTAAAAACTTAACCACTACGAGTCACTCTCAAGACTCCATTTTCTATCACCCTTGTTTCGACGGGTGTTTGCCATGGGTACTGTGGCTCCTCTCACCTTCTTTTCACATTCTTTAATTGGTAAGAGTCCAGCAGGTTGATTGGGCCCTTATCGTATAATATCTCCTCTCCTTTGAAAGGACGGGAGCCATTCTTATCCCCTTGCTTTCGGGACTTCAATACATATTCATCCAGGTTGATGGGCTTGGCCTGTACCTTTCTCACTTCTAGCTCTTCTACCTCTTCTTTCCCTACATCTGCAATGTACACAAACTCCAACAGGTTATAATCCTCTATTGTGCTCTCGGTAGATATTGGGACCGATCCCATTAGATTTTCCCCGGAGGTAGATTGGGAAAGCATATTCATGACTTGACTTGAAGTTATCCTGGTTCCTACCATGAGGACTTTGTCTACTTCCTCGTGGATCACCCGATCAAACATGTGGCCTCTTCGAAGTAACTCTTCAAGAGTTGCCAAGTGATAAGCGATGAGATGAGTCCGGTATTCAAGACGGGCCCCTTCGATCATCAGCCTCACTAGGATTACTTTCGAGGGCTTCTTCTTGATTACCACTTGTGTTATCATCCACCGGCAAGTGTATTCCTAGAAAGGTTTATACTCCTCTTGCTGACATGCCAAGAGCTCTCTGAGTTCTACGGGTTGCTTCTCTCCATGTACGAAGTCACTTTTGAAGGCCTTGGATATGCTTTTCCAATATTTCTTGACCATTTCTTTATGGTTCATATACTAGTCATTGGATGCACCCGTTAACGAATAAGGGAAGAAGATGGTTAACTTTTCATCGAAAAGCCCCTAAGCCCGCATAATGGTCTCGAACTTTGTCAAGTGAAAGGATGGTGTGTTGCTATCTACAAAGATCGATCCCCATAAATTGGGATGGGAGCATGAGCATGTCACTGTTCTAAGGATTCCTAGAACCCTTTGACCCTCTTCTAATTGGGCCATGGTTTGGCCAAAGTTGTTGTTAGAACCGATTACGAATTCCCCCAAGTCCTCCCTTTCACACTTGATGGCTACTTTTCCTTCCTTAAAGGCCAGCCCCCCTTTAACTTCTACCAACGTCTCTTTTCTATCAACGAAGTTTGTGGGAGTTCTTGGAATGATCTCATTTCCAGTTCCACTTTCGGTGACTAGGGTCCTATCAGGGTTGGCTTCAGCAATCATCTTGAATACTCTTTCTGATGCTATGCCTGATCCTACCATGTTGACCTGCTATCCTAATTCCTTGAAATACTGGTCCAATCTTGCAGCTATATTGATCAGACCTTTGAAAGTTTGGAACTCCATTGGGCCAAGAGGTCATCTGTACGAGTTTCTGGCCACATTGATTAACATTTGTACTAAGATACGCTCTTCTGGTCTATACGGTATCCGAACTTGAATAATCATCCAATGCTGGGTCTACTTCTAGAAAGACTCATAATCATTCTAGACATAAGCCGTCAAATCACTCAAAGTGGGTTTGGGCTTCTGCATAAGTACAAAGTCCTTGATGAATGCTTCGGATATACATTTCTAGTGACACCTCAATATTGATGATTGATTCACATATGATTCCCCTGTAACCTCAGATAAAAAGCATGGGAACAGCTTAGTCGATTTAGAGTCAGGGAGCCCTCGTTCCCTCATAAAAGTCTCAAATTTAAGAATGTGAAAGGCAAGTGAATCCCTTTCATCATACACACATGCATTCCACATAGGCTATATCCAAGACCTGAACAACCCCTTGAAGCATTGAAACCGGTGTTGGTACTTGTTCCCTCATCTTGACTTAGTTGTGCTAGACCTTTCCCTTGGTTGGATTGGGATATCATATCAAATACATAGCCAGAAGACATGCCCGACCCTACCATCATAACTTTCGATAGTTAGCTTTGGAACTCCTCGTCTATCTTCAATGCCACCTCTATAAGTTCCTCGAGGTCTTTGTATTCTTGTGAGTTGAAACGATGGTGAAATTCAAGGCATGCTCCGCTAATCAACATCCCCATCATTACAACCTCTTCTAGTTTCTCCTTGATAGTTATTTGGAGGGACATCCACTGAGAGCTGTACTCATTGAAGGCCTCATCCTCATCTTGGGTACAAGCTGCTAAATCTGTCATGTCAACTTTAGGCATCTCCATGTATAAGAAATCCCGCTTGAAAGCATGGGAGATCTACTACCAATTACTCCGGGTGAGGAGAGGCTGAGTCATGTACCACTCTCCTGCTATTCCTGATAATGAACATGGGAACATGGCTAGCATATCATTCGAGAGAACTTGTGCTTTCATAAGGATCTCTTATTTGAAGACATGGAAACTTGAGGCATCCAAGTAGTCATATATAGACATCCCGCACAACCTAAACCTCAGGCAGTGACAACTTTTAATCGGGCTCATCCCTGATTCCAGGTTCGTGTTCACATGGCGGGGATCAATCCCTGATCCAATCATCATCACAGATTCCTTTGCCACTTTCCTCAAGCATTTCCAGATGGCCTCTCCTTCCATTCCCGAGTTTATCATCCCCACCTTATCTTCAAACTGCGGAAGGGGGTTGTTTGTCGTATTGGGCTTTAATGAGGGCTCTTCTATCACTCGATCCTCTATCAAATTCCGGATAGCCCTCAAGAAGTCCTTGCAGTTGTTGGTCTTATGGCCGGCCACCACATGGTAATGGTAGAAGTTGTTTTTCTCTTCTAGTTTGGGGGGAGACCAGGTCCTCACACTCCCCAGCTTCTTCAGTTCCTGCAGATTGGTGAAAATTAACCCCAAGTTAGCGGGGTAGGGAGATATGTTATGATATTCTTCCTTCGGAAGGTGCATGGATGCCACCAGTTCTGTCTATGCTACCTGCACTATCGCCTGCTTCCCCTTTGGTTAGGAGGATGCCGATGAGGTTCCTACATCAGTCTTCTTATACCAAGGCTTACCAACTGGTGGAGTTGCCGCTGCGTTCATAGCCTCAATTCTTTCTAGCTTCTCTGGTTTCTCGAACACATCATTGTAGGAAGAGAAAGTGTCCATCCCCAGGTGGTTTCTATATGCTGGTAAAGCCCCGTCTAAGAGCTTCACTATCATTTCAGATAAGCTAAGATGGTCTTTTAACAATACTTGGGTCTTCATCCACCAACCATAGTAAGGCTTGAATAATTCCCCAAGCATTTGTTTAATGGCTTAGAGATTTTACAATGTCATCTTCATATGAGAATTGAAGCCGTATTACTCCACCAATGCCATTGACAAGCAATTCCAGTCACTTGAAACTTCTGATGGAAAGTTGTTGTACCATTCATTAGCCGTTTTGTCAAGAGTGACAATGAACAACTTAGCTAACATTTTATCTGAAATTCTCCTCGCCCTCATCACCATTTGATAATTTGCCAAATGGGATCTAGGTCTCCCTCTCCCTTGTACTTCACTAATTCTAGCATGATAAATTTGTTAGGAATCCAATATTCTTCATGGACTACTAGAAATGTTGGATAATGGATGGGAGGATGACTTGTTAACTCATTATTCACCACTTTTCTACTGATAAGTTTAATAACTTTTTCGTAAAGAGTTTAGCTATATATTAATGGTGCCGAAAACTTGCTCATGTAAAGTATAGGTGTTGTCAATACCACTTATCAAGATAGAAAAATGATGATAACTGCAAGTATACAGTTGAGATGTAGTTTTAAAAGATATCGAACCCACAGGGAAGGAACCAAGTCTAAAGATCAATTAGGAAGATAGAATAAAGAAAATAAAATAGATTTGATATTTTGGATATGAGGGTTAGAATGAAGAATGAGTAAATGTAGATATGAAAGATTAGAGAATCTAAATATATAGATTTTCCCTATGAAATAAGAATAGCAGAGAAAACATGCAAGTTCAACAAAGATGTTATGATTCACTAAACTAATCTAACATACTCGGTTCAAAATACCTAGATGTTCGATTATTTGCGGCAAAGTAACACATGAAATAACTTTTCTAAACCTAGTGCAAATGAATTAAGACAATTATATAAACCTGGACAATGACAATACTATGCTTAGTACAAGTCGCTCTCACATAGCCACATTTAGCAAGTGACCATTCCAAAAATGTTGGCTCACTAAACAGCGTTATATCATAGATCCAGTGATTATACATGATATTGTTAACCCTGAAACTACTCTTAAAATTAACTCCAACGCATATAACTTGATTAATATAAAAGACTTAACATGAAGTACGCATTATGACACATAGACATATCATAAACTTCGAAATAGAAAGTACATGTAGAAAGCAAAGCAAAGTTGTAAGGTATGCAAAAGAAAGCTAAAGTTGATCAAACCGTATCCACTCTTTAATGGGAGTCATCAATTCCGACAATTCCTGCATCTGCTTTAAATTCGGTCTCGGCCCGTACAGAACCTCCGCTAGGATGCTATTCTTTGCGAATATCGAACAAATGAATATTGAAGAATGAAAACTTTTATTGATAAGTGATTTGCAAGTACACTTATACAACAATTGCTTGAGAATATAGAGAAATCTAGTGATCGAAACAAGGATTCGAATCACTTAAAAATTTTCTCGCTAACACTTATGAACATAGCGAATTCTCTATCTATACACACACTATATCTCTCTCATGCACTCTAATGTTTTCCCTCTGCTTGATTACATAAAATTTTAAGGTTTGGAGCCCTATTTATAGAGTTCGAAGGGTTTGATCTATCTATACGAAGAGTTGTGTCGATTGGTTAATAATTGCATCACTTCATTATGATTAGTTGAGAAGCTTCACTCTAATCCACAATGGATATGCACCTTTTCATGATTGGTTGATTTCTGATAGGTGTCTATTCGTTGGTAGTTGATGGTGGTTGATCATCCTTATCTGGTGGTTGGTAGTTAAGAAGATTAAACAAGAAAATTGTCCAAGTCATAAACTGTGAATCTTTGATTGGTAGATTTCTATTTTGAAGAAGAACAAGTCACAATTGTGAATTACATTTTTCTTCAAAATTCTCTTCGTAACTTCACCGATCTTTGACAGCTTTGATCCTAAACCAAATCTTTAAGTTCCATGCACCTTTTTCACTCTTCTTTCATAGAATTTCACTTTACATCATTTTACTCCCAAGATTTACCTAGTATATGCATTTGCATAAAAAACAACTACATACCATGTGAAATCTTTTTTATGAAGTATAAAAATGACTTAAACTATAGTGTTTAGTGTATAAAATTAATATGAAAATAAGTGTAATTATACACTTATCATACCTTAACACTTAACTTTTGCCTTGTCCTCAAGGTAAATTCACCAGAAGTGTATAAATTGGTAAACAAGTTCATACCTCATTTGGCAAAAGATTATTGTAGTGAGTACCACATTCCACATTGCAAAAGATTTCAAGTAGAAGTTTAAAATTTCCCACAAATTAGTATTGTGCAATTTATATAGTTTAGTTGTATACCTTTGCTCTTAATGGAGAGTCAACCGAATCGCATCTTCATATAAGCGTTATATGCATACTCAAATATTACCTTCTCTTAAGCATAGTATAAAGTATAAAGGACATAGAAAGCACTCTTTGATTAATTTCTCTCAAGGCTTTTTAGGTAACCTAGGATGCTAAAAAACTCTCAGTGGTTGCATTTTATGCTCCATACCACTCTCTCATTTTTTTCTTTTAAGCATATGTTTTTGAAGTACTTTGTACTTTGCACCTATTTTTCATGCTATGCTTTCTTTTCTTTTTTTTTCACTCAATGAATGGTTGTAGTTTCTACTCCGTACCATTCCTCACCTTTTGCATAACTCATTGGTTATCCTCTATTTCTTTTGATTTTTCTTTAATACCTTCATCCTTTATTGATCAATTTCCAAGAATTATGGCTATAGTTTCCTAACACTTTAAACACACTCAATACTTATGGGACTTATTCGAGATTTGTATATAAAACTCACAGTAAGAATACCATTAGATATTACTCCACTTAAACTTATCGGAAACATTAAACTAAAACTATATAACTTATACTAATTCATGTTGCATCAAAATATATATCAAAACTTACTTGGAATGTTGCTCTCGAATGTTACTCACCACTCGTCCTTGCCAAATTGATAAATTTTATACACTAACATCAAACTTGAAATACCTAACACTCACTATAACCTTGGACAAATGTTAGTAAAGTATTAGAAATGATAATGTATAATTAACAAAAATATCAAGAAAATTTTTTCCAATTCCTCTATTTTTTTATTTTATTCAATTTTTTTGGATTTTACGGGATTTTTACAAATGTTCCCCCACACTAAAGAACACAATGTCCTCATTGTGAGAAATTTAATAAAAATAAAAAACTAAAGCTAAAGCTAGTCTAAAAATAGAATTGAAAAAGAGAAAGCAAAGTAAAGAATAAACATGTTTTTACTGAGAAGGAGAATCCACGGCCCATGTTGCGATCGCGAAGGCCTGTCATGATCGTGATTTCCTTCAAAATAAGAATAGAAGGTTTTACTGTATAACTTCACGAGCACGATCTATAGTTGTGGTCATGATCTTCTTCAATTCTTCTATTTCTTAAATTTTTAGATTTAGTACCTAGAAAAACTAAGAAAAACAAACATATTAAATAAAATTGCCCATTCTCCAGCAATTTGATCTCTAGAATGCACTTGCCTTCCTTGGCAATTTGATCTTTAGAACGCTATTGCCTTCCTCGGAAAGGATACCAAAAACTTGTTCACCACTATTCTACTTATAAGTTTAATAACTTTTTCGTAAAGAGTTTGGCTATATATTAATGGTGCCAAAAACTTGTTCACGTAAAGTATAGGTGTTGTCAATACCACTTATCAAGATAGAAAAATGATGATAACGACAAGTATACAGTTGCGATGTAGTTTTAAAAGATATCGAACCCACAGGGAAGGAACCAAGTCTAAAGATTAATGAGGAAGACAGAATAAAGAAAATAAAATAGATTTGATATTTTGGATAAGATTAGAATGAAGAATGAGTAAATATAGATATGAAAGATTAGAGAATCTAAATATATAGATTTTTCCTATGAAATAAGAATAGTAGAGAAAACATGCAAGTTCAACAAAGATGTTACGATTCACTAAACTAATCTACAGACTCCGTTCAAAATACCCAGATGTTCAATTATTCGCTGTAGAGCAACACATGAAATAAGTTTTCTAAAGCTAGCGCAAATGAATTAAGACAATCATATAAACCGAAACAACGTCAATACTATTTTTACTATGGGTCGCTCTCACATAGCCACATTTAGCAATTTACCATTCCAAAAATGTAGGCTCACTAAATAGGGTTATATTATAGATCTAGTGATTATACATGATATTGTTAACTCCGAAAATACTCTTAAAATTAACTCCAACGCATATAACATGATTAATATAAAAGACTTAACACGAAATACGCATTATGACACATAGACATATCATAAACTTTGAAATAGAAAGTATAAGTAGAAAGCAAAGCAAAGTTGTAAGGTATACAAGTGAAAGTTAAAGTTTATCAAACCATATCCACTCTTTAATGGGAGTCGTCAATTCTCGCAATTCCTGCATCTGCTTTGAATTTGGTCTCGGCCCGTACAGAACCTCTGCTAGGATGCTATTCTTTATGAATATTGAACAAACGAATATTGAAGAATGAAAACTTTTATTGATAAGTGATTTGCAAGTACACTTATACAATAATCGCTCAAGAATATAGAGAAATCTAGTGATCGAAACAAGGATTCGAATCACTTAAACATTTTCTCTCTAACACTTATGAACGTAGCAAATTCTCTATGTATACACACACTTTATCTCTCTCATGCACTCTAATGTTTTTCCTCTGCTTGATTGCACGAAATTGTAAGGTTTGGAGCCCTATTTATAGAGTTCGAAGGGTTACGTCTATCCATATGAGGAGTTGTGTCCATTGGTGAATGATTGCATTAATTCATTGTGATTGGTTGAGAAGCTTCAATCTAATCCTCAATGGATAGACACCTTTTCATGCTTGGTTGATTTCTGATAGGTATTTATTTGTTGGTAGTTGATGGTGGTTGATTGTCCTTATCTGGCAGTTGGTAGTTAAGAAGATTAAACAAAAAAATGTCCAAGTCATGATATTGATATACAAGTCACGACCGTGAATCTTTGATTGGTAGATTTCTATTTTGAAGAAGAATAATTCGCGACCGCGAATAATTATTGTGACCGTGAATTGCATTTTTCTTCAAAATTCTCCTTGTAACTTCACTGATCTTTGACTACTTTGATCCTAAGCCAAATCTTTAAGTTCCATGCACCTTTTTCACTCTTTTTTCAAAGAATTCCACTTTATATCATTTTACTCCCAAGATTTACTTAGTATCTGCATTTGCATAAAAAACAACTACATACCACGTGAAATCTTTTATATGAAGTATAAAAATGACTTAAACTATAGTGTTTAGTGTAGAAAATTAATATGAAAATAAGTGTAATTATAAACTTATCACTCATGCACGTTAGCGGCTAAGAACTGTTACCAAAGCTCAGCTATGTTCTGTCCCCTGCTCTGAGGCATTGTGTTCTTACCATAATAGGGAAATCCTGATTGATGAGTGAAGGTCGCTGGTGGCGGGCGAGGTTGGCCATGAGTAAATGCCATGCCTCCAGAGTCAATGGCAAAGCTCGGTGAGCTTACTGAGTAGGGGACTGACTGGTATTGGTATACCGGGGGACTTATCTCAAAGTTGAATAGGGTAGGAGCAGTAGTGCCATGCTGTCTTGCTTGTTGAGAGTTGAAGCTGGGATGTGTAAAATTGAGGGAAGGCCCGCAGACTGGCACCATTGGATGTGGGGATGGTGCTCTAACAATCTGTTGGTCAGATCCGAAAAGATGCTGCAGCCGAGTTATCCTGGATGGCACGGATTGGTTACCTCTGGAGCTCTGCCCCACTTGAAATGGTCCAAACTACGCTGGGCTGTTTCTAGTACCGAACTGGAACATGTTGCTTGGAGGACTGTTACTAGGAAATGATAGTGGCCTCCTAGCCCAAGGACCACTATTGTTTGGAGGTTGAATGTTCCCCACGTTTTCGAAATCTACAGTTGATCCGAATAATGGTCCTCTATTTACCTTGGATAGGCATGGTGCTAGATAGCCTGAAAAAATTGTTCACTACCGACGAAGGCCTCTAGTACATTTGTAATTTCCCCTCTAATGTTTTGTTACGGGCTTCGAGTCTGGGCGAAAGGCCCCTCATGAGTGAAATGGCCCCTGGTCGCGTTATCTTCTTGCGAGTTGGTCATGTTGTAGAAATGGTCCCTGCTTAAATCGAAGCTTCATCCTAAACCTGAACCTGACCCTGAATCTGAATTTTCGCTAGAGTCAATTTATGGCACACCCTCCGGAATGCTTCCTTGCCTAGCCACGACGGAAGAGATTCTGATAAGGTGACGTTTAGTCCTTCTCCAGACCCTTGCTAAAGTACACAAAGTGGTGATCAGATCATGCATGGTAGATGTATGAGCAATGATCATGCATGTCATTAGGGTGATTATGAGGTAATCGTAGCTGGTAAATTCCTATTAATGGGGTAAAAAGTGGTGATAATTTGACATTTAAGCCTTGTCACATGATAAAAGGCCCATAGCGTTGGAGGTTTTGCCATATTACCCATGTAGGAATAGGTTTGGGTCTATTTCACAACCTTGAATTTGGGTAAACAGTGTGTTATACCCTTCTTCGTATAGTTTCTAGGGTTGATGAGTATGCTTCCCCATTTAGGCAGGGTTCAGATGTCTTTTGGGACATTTCTTATGCTGTGGTCTTAATCCTAGGTGACTCTGTCTCATCACGTCTTCTAATTCTAGATTTGAACAATGTGTTATACCCCTTGGCTTTCATTCTATCAAGAGGTTTGAGTGTGAAACAAGTGCTACCATAATTATAGGTGACCCTAATCTTTGGTGATGTAACTTTATTGCATCTTTCTAAGTCGAAGTTTGAATTTAGGTAAAATGATGTGTTATACCCTATAGCTTGGAAGTTCATTTTTCCAAGAGTTAGGAATAAGCACTTCCATAATCATGGATGATCCTAATTTTAGGTGATGCTGTCTCGTTGCATCTCTCTAAATCTAGGTCTGAATTTGGGTAAAACAATGTGTTATACCCTATGGTTTGGAAGTTCATTTTTCCAAGAGTTTGAGTGTGGAATAAGTACTTCAATAATCAGGGGTGATCCTAATCTTAGGTGATGTTGTCTTTTTGTGTCTCTCTAAATCTAGGTCTGAATTTGGGTAAAACGGTGTGTTATACCCTATGGCTTGGAAGTTCATTTTTCCAAGAGTTTGAGTGTGGAATAAGTACTTCCACAATTAGGGGTGATCCTAATCTTAGGTGACGTTGTCTTTTCGCATCTCTCTAAATCTAGGTCTGAATTTGGGTAAAACGGTGTGTTATACCCTATGGCTTGGAAATTTGGAATAAGCCCTTCTATAATCATGGGGGATCCTAGTCTTAGGTGACCCTGTTTCATCATGTCTCTCTGAATTTAGGAAGGTGGGACTAGGTTAAAGATGTGTGTCTGTATTATTTGTGTCTGCACAACGATCGTGGTTAGCGTGATGCCATAAAAGGGGTGCTTGTTTAAATGTGTGATTGTGGATATGAGCACATAGCACATTGTACACAACATATCTCATTTGATCTTATGTCTCCAACGTATAAAAGGGGTAGGCTCCTAGTTCTAGGTTTGGTTTATCTTAATATCACAAGGATATTAAGGTTCATTCCTGCATAAAAACAATGCATTTTATTTTGGTAAACCTAGTGGAAGTGTCTATGGCTCCTTAAATGAGTTTGGTCAATGGGTTGTTGATGTAGAAGGTTCTTGTTACACTGAGATACACTTTCTCTCTTTCTCAAGAGGGTCCATGTAGTATGGTAACAAGTGATCCACTCGCTAAGTACCTTTGGTCACCAAGGGGTCGCAAATGGTACTTTTACGAGTTTCTCGGTAAAACAAGTCATCCTAACCTTAATGGCTAATCCATCTAATGCATATGCTTTGTGGAATATTAAAATTTTGGAAATGGTTTGACTTAAATAACGACTTTTCACCAACTCATCAAAAGGTTTTCGAAAATTTTAAGTTTAAAAGAAAAAGAAGTCCCAAGCAGAGTCGCCACTTGAAAACTACATTTTTTTTGTTATGGAATGGATTCCAAAGACTCGAGGCCTAAACCACTAGCCTACGTTATACAGAGTTGCCACTCGGATAAGCTCTTCCGGGAAATTCGATACATCCTAGATCCATTAATCCTAAACGATACCGTAGTATAGAGATTCGGGTCCGGATGAGTTTGCTTACTTCGTTGTTGCTTATTCATATTAGGTAATTGGCTACCATTTTCCAATATTATGATATCCCGTTCTAAATTATTTTTGAGTTATATTTAGCATGCATACGGAAAGCAATAGATAAGTGCGAAAAGTAAGCACATAGGAAGATAAATGAGGCTAGTCTAGGGGGGATTATTTACATATTTTGGGGATGGAATTACAAAAATTGCCTAAGTACATGAGATCTATGGGAATGAATACATCAATATCCTATTATACAACAGATCTAACAAATACATAATTTTTATTAAAAAATGCGATACCCGAAGGAAAATTAATCCTAACATACATCTAACCTAATCTAACTGCATCCACAAAGGTTAGTACGGAATATTTTCATCAACACAAATATGTACCAGTGCACCAAGTATGTTTGTTTGAGTATTTGAAAGACCAGTGTGGTCTAGTTAAATAAAAAATGCCAACAAAGGCTCGTGGTTTCCGTTATAAAAATGATTCATTTTTATAAGTATGTTGCTCATTTTATTAATGAAAATGTCGCATGTGAATTTTGTTTGGTTCGTTATCTTGGAACAGGGGTTCCCTTCGTGGGGGTTTCCTAAATTAAACTTACTTATTTACAAATATATGGAAATAATAAATAACTCTAAGTCCATGAACATAATCGTCATCTTTTGTATTTATTCCGAGGAAAGTCAAATATGGTAATAATTTTACCCCGGTTAAGAGGGAACCGATATTTAAATTTCTCTTGGAATATATCCAAATGATTAATATAAAATTATTATATTAATCTTGATATGTTCGTGTAAATAAATTATTTCTGTTAATTAACCCATAATTAATGCATAATATATAAACATGTATTTTTGGGGGAAAAAAGAGGTAATGCCGATGTCAGCATTGGTAAAAATATTGGTAATGTCGGTACTGATGTTGGTAATGTCGGTTCCGACATCGTAGGTCCAGACCTAAAGAAAACACAAAAAACAGCAGAAACAGCAAAAGAAAAATCTGAAACTTCAAACGATCATAAATTTTGCTATACTTAAGCTATTTAGATGATCTTTATCATTCTGGAAAGCTCAAGATGTGTAGAATATGGTTATGTAAACAAAAAAATAAAAAAAATATTTGAAATTATACCGTGATTCATGAAAAACAGATTGGTGCGCAAAAATGAAAATAACAAAAAAAATGAAAATTAAAAAAAAGCGTATAAATGTAAGCATAAACTCTAGGAACTCAGAGGTTTACCCCGTAGTTTCGAGATCCACAAAACTCCTTCGGGAAACCCTCCTCGTTTCTTTGGTTGGTTGACAAGGTAGTTTGGCTTAAGAAAACCGAGTAATGGGGCAAGTGTTGTTCCACAAACTTAAAGTGAAATGATTTTCGTGTAGTTAGGGATTATATTAATGGCTTCTTTACTAAGTTTTATTGATTTAAGACTTAAGAAATGTGATGGAAAGTAACTTAGTCATCCATATGAACTAAGGACATGAAAATGCAAATTTCTCTTTGTTTTTATGAAATGAACTCTTTTTTTCTAAAAATATACTGATATTCTCCCTTATTTATGGTGTTCTTCCCCCCTCAAAATGAAGAATATTAGCCTCCTTTTATAGTGAGCTCCCTTCAATCCAAGTCAAAAAGCCTACACTTAGGCTTTTTTACATTTTCCCCATTTTCTTCTCCACTAATGTCACTTCTAACATTATAGAGTGACTTTTCCAGCCACCTTAATAGTGTGGAAGGTGAATGATGTCAATTAGTGGGTTATTCCAATAATTTCCAAAATTGTGCAATCATTCTGCTGCTACTGTCAACGCGACATCGGTATCGATGTCACAAAATGACATTGGTACCAATGTAACATTGGTACCGATATCACAACATCAGTACTGATGTTAGTGACATCGATACCCATACCACATCGGTACTAATGTTAGTGACTTCAGTATCGATGTTAGTGACATGGGTACCGATGTTAGTAACATCTATGTCAATGTTGGATTTTTAGTCTGACTTTGGTTCAAATTGGACTTGATTACCGATGAGGCGGCCTAAACAAATATCTAAGGTTCATAAGAAACAAGGAATGCTTCTCCCGAGGACCTCCGAGACCTTGTCAAAGTAGAAGACTAGTAAAGGAAAATAAATTACAGCTTCATCATCGAACTCGCGAGTGAGGATTAAAATCCCATGCTCACAATGTCTCTTTATTAAGACTCTTGGACTTAATGTTTTGGATATATCTTCATGTGGGATAAATTCAAAATGTATTCGTTCATAATAATCACATTAATAAGGGATCTTCTTCCATGGGGGAGTTGAGAACTCAAAGTGTTATTGGTCCAAGTGGGAGTCATATCTGACTTGAGTGGGAGCATAGAAATGAGCTTAAAAGGAACAATTTTGACTTATAATAAATATAAGAGACATATTTATATGAATTCAGAGCTTAAGAAATTTAAATGGAAAATTATTCCAACCCTAAAAAATAAAGTGTTTAAAGGGAGATGAATAGTTGTGTGTGATGGAAGAAGAATTATGTTAACTTGCTCGAAGGACATAAAAGTATCGAGAACAAGTGAATTACCAATGTAAAGTAAAAGAATTAGTCTTATAGTTAAGGGATACTATATTTGTTGAATCTAAGTTAATAGTACATCACAAAAGCCAAATCAAAAAGGTATCTTCTTACATTCATTGTTCTCCAGTGTCGCCATGCCAATTGCCATGTCAGTAAAAGTGTTCAATTTCTATGTGCCACATTGCATCTCACGTGCCTCTCTCAATAGAATTTCTTGAAGATAAATGAGTCTTTGACGAGATATAGATTAACATATTCATCTCGCACCTCAATGTTGGAAATTTTTTTCACTAAATGTCCAAATTTGTTTTAAATGAGCAAAATTGAAAGCTATTGTGAGCGGACGACACGTACCGGTGGGCCGAGAGCGCGCGAAATGATAAGCGCGGTCCACCGGGGTGTTTGAAAAAGAGAAAAGCACAGGGTCGGGAACCTGGGAAAAAAGGTTGAAAGAGGAAAGCGAAAACATTTTAGATCGGTTCAAACCTGAATTCGCCGTCTCATAGTGTGGAGTCGCCACCTGGATTAGCTCTTTCCAGGAATTAGAGTCCTGTGAGGCTTAACGTCCGGGGGACGGCCCACCAAGACATAGAGATTCGGGTCCAGGATAAGTTGTTTATTTCTTAAGTGATCACGTTATGTTACATCTACAGAAAACCATTTTCTTTTAATTGCGCATATTCGTACTTAGGTCATTTTTGGAGTTAAATGCATGATTCACATATTGCGAAATGATAAATCATTCACAAAGCGGAAAAATAAACCATCCACAAAATAGTAAATAAATGCTGAAAGTAGATGCGGAAAATAAAAATTACAAGGCTTTAAAAATCGGGGGATGCAACCGCCCGCTAACCTATTAATTACATTTTCCGTAAAATATGTGCAATACCCGAAGGAAAAATAAAAGCCTAAACATACATCTAAACTGCATCCACAATGGTTAGTACAGGGGATATATCACGTATGTTCGATTTGATTTTAGCGAGGCCCGTGGGGCCGAATTAAAACATCGACGATTTTAAAGCAGTTAATTTAAATAAAAATAGTTCATTTTTATTTACACGTATGTTGGTCATTTTTATTATTAAAAATGACCGCATGGCAAAAGGTGAGGTCTGTTATCCGGGAATATACTTTATTCCCTTCGTGGGGGTATTCTAATACAAAAATTTTAAAAAAAGAAATAAAAGAAGAAGAAGAGAATTACAATATTTACAATAAAATAAAATAATTCCTAGGTTCACATGTAGAAAGAAATTAAAAAGAAAAAGAGGAGCACGAAATAAGCAGTTCTAGGAACTCAGAGGCTTTACCCTTTTGGCGTGAATCCAGTTCGGTGAGTCCGTTCGATCCCCGGGAGCGTTCCTCATTCGTTTTCATAGTTATTCTGGTTTAATGTGAAAACAATTGTTTGGTTGGAAAATAATGTGTTTATTTATCCAAAAGATAATCAGACTCGGTATCTACATTTGTTTTAGACCTGAGAATATCTGAGGATATCCAAAGAAAAGTACATGAAAAAATGATTTGAAAATAATTAAAATTTGGAGTCCAAACGTCTTTTGGATTCGAAAATCTTTGAAGAAAATATTTATCCAAAAGATAATTAGACTCAGGTTCTAAATTTGTTTTAGACCCGAGAATATCTAAGGATTTTTGAGAAGTGTAG
>CATIWQ010115406.1:0-33194 GCA_949673415.1 Euphorbia schlechtendalii | reverse complement strand
TCTAACCAAACGAAGGGTTATGTCCTTTGGTGAATGATTGCATCTCTTCATTATGATTGGTTGAGAAGCTTTGATTTAATCCACAATGGATAGGCACCTTTTCATGATTGGTTGACTTCTGATAAGTGTCTTTTCATTGGTCGTTGATGGCAGTTGATCATGCTTATCTAGGGATTGGTAGTTAAGAAGATAATACCAGAAAACCATCCAAGTCGTGACCGTGATATACATGTCACGACCGTGAATCTTTGATTGGCAGAATTCTGATCTGAAGTAGAACTAGTCACGACCGCGAATGATTGTCGCAACCGTGAATTGAGTTTTTCTTCAAAAATCTCCTTGCAACTTCACCGATCTTTGACAGCTTCAATCCTAAGCCAAATCTTTAAGTTCTATACATCTTTTTGCACCTTTTTCACTCTTTGTTCATAGAATCTACTTTAGATCATTTTACTCCCAGGATTTACCTAGTATCTGCATTTGCATAAAAAACAACTACATACCACGTGAAATATTTTATATGAAGTATAAAAATGACTTAATTCATAGTGTTTAATGTGTAAAATTAATATGATAACAAGCATAATTATACCCTTATCACCTATCCAAGAGCTTGTCGTTATCAAGCCGCTATCACTAAGCTAATAACTTTTATGAATCATTTTCAAGCTTATCCACAACCACAAGCTCCTCCTAAAATCTTAGTCTCTCCGAGGGGTACAACTTATGCTCAATACTTGTTTTATTGCCTGATTATCCTCAAGGTTCCAAATCAAGAGATGTTTGCTTAAGGGATCGAAAGATCTATTCCTCAAGGTGTATACCCTAAAATTCCTAGTCTATGACAACAATTTCTCACTTCGCAGGCCAGCGTGATTTTTGCTTATCCTCAATCCAATTTAATATAAAGATTGGGTCCTTGATAATTTTGTGATGCTAGAATTGATAAAGTATAAGGGGGAATGAGGTCCTATAACTTACATTAAGATTATCAAACTACGATGCTAAATCTAGAAACGGTGAAACAAGAGCAGGAGAGATTTTCAAGTCCTACTATGAAAGATGGATGGTCGTGAAAGTTTCCCTAAAGGATAGACTTGATTTCTTGGAGATGATTTCGAAGCTACTTTATGCAGCACTTCCATTCTACAAAGTATCCTTAGGGATTATTTAGTATCCTAGCTATGATGATGTTCTTATCAAGGTCGTGAAGTTGGGAAGAGTTCTCAAGATTGAGCAAACCACCAACCCAAATCATGGAAGGATAAGGTAAAAGAAGACTACCAAATGGGAAACATCTATGTCTTTTTCAAAAATAAAACAAGCTATGATCCAAGTTTCATAGTTTGTTGATGTGAGCATTGTCCAAACTTCAAAAGAAGATAAACTTGGTATCTCCCCTAATATTGCGCCTTTAACTCAACTCTTCGCTAAACTTTGAGAGCTTAGGATCATGGACAACTTGAGTTTATCATGTGGCCATGGGTCATCACATAATCTATTATGAAACCCTACTTCGGGATATTCAAAAGTTGATCAAGAAAGAGAAGTTTCAGGATCCTACTTTGAAGCTAAACACTATTAACAATCCTCCTTCCCATGTGAAAAAGAAGGTATCAACAAAGTATGTTCAATCCCAAAAGAATGTGGGTAGGATGATAAAGTGTCATGACCTTACCCTCAAGAAAGATATAGGTAAACATCATTACAGTACCTTAGGATCTATAAAGCCTGAGTTACTCATACCCCAGGTAGGATTATGTTTCGCTCCTTGTCACAAACGCAATGAGCACAAGAAGCCTACTTTTTATGACATGGACAATATGTATAACCGCAACCAAGAGCTACACAAGGGCAATCTAAACCTGTAGATCACAAGGTTAGTCTTGGATGGGTTTCAAAGTGTCCACCTCAAGCAATATTGATGTTTCCACTATATTTAGTGTTAATCTTGCTCTGTTCATCCACACCCTTGTTGTCACGATTACTGGTGCTTCTACTTTCACCCTCACTACCCTGTTGATGGCATAATCATTGTTACTACTCATATTGATCCCTCAAGATAGATCACCACTCCTACTCCGGTCATCCATGCCTTTATCGCTCCTTTTGTAACTACTACTACCATCACCAAGGAAGACAATACACTTGTGGAGGAAGAAGAAATTATAATGATGTAAATTTTTATTTTAGTAAACTCTATATGTAAGGCCTTTATTGTAATTAAAATATCTAGACTTTTCTTACTTGTTTGTTGTTTCTCCTAATGCGCCATGCATTCATTTGAGTCTACACATAACTTTTTTTATCATATATGATGTGTCTTTGTAGGAAATTACCTTGGGTACAAACAAATTTCCTAAAATGGTAACTATATCCAATGATTTAAAATCTGGTGAAAAAAGAGAGATTGAAAATTTTCTTAAGCATCACATGAGAGCTTTCGCTTGGTTATGTGAAGACATGTCAAGAGTAGATAGAGAAATCGTGAAGCATAAAATTTTGACTGATCTGAATTTCAAGTCAGTAAAGCAGAAGTTGCATCAACTACATTCGGAATGGGAAGATAAGGTTAAGGTAGAAGTAGCGAATTAGATTGAAGCCAAATGTCTTAATGTTATCAAATATCTTATGTTACTAGAAAATATCTTCCCCATAGCTAAAAAGGATGGGAAGATTATAGACTATGTGTACTTCAGAGATCTCAAAAAAGCATTTCTAGAGGATGGATTCCCATTTCCTCACATTGACGCATTAGTGAATAGAGTAGCCAAGGCCGTAATTTATTCCTTCATGGATGAGTTCTCGGCCTATAATCAGATTCACATAGACATTTTTTATAAGGTCAAATTAGCATTCATCACCGAATGGGGAGTGTATTACTACAAAGTTATGCCATTTGGATTAAAGAACATCGGGGTAACTTACTAGTGGGTAGTTATAACTTTGCTCCATAACATGATCTATAAGGAAGTGAAATTCTACATAGATGATATGCTAGTTAAATTTGTAACTCGAGAAGAGCATCGAAGGTTGTTAGACTATTTCCTCACTAGGATGGAGAAGTACAATATGAGCCTTAATCTAAGGAAGTGTGTTTTTAATGTAAAATCTGGCAAATTACTAAGGCACATTATGAGCCAAAAGTGAATGGATATGAATTTAGATAAGATAAAGGTTGTCCGTACCATGCCACCTCCTAGGATAGAAAAGAAAGTGAGGTCATTTTTAGGGTCAGTTTAGTACGTTAATCATTTCATCGCCCGGTTAATAACCATTTGTGAGCTAATATTCAAGTAATTGAAAAAGTAGTAGCCAATAATTTGGAATGATAAGTGCCAACTGGCCTTTAGCATGATCAAGACGTATTTCATCAATTCGCTAGTCCTTAAGCCACTGACTCCTGATAAGCTTCCCATCCTCTATATGGCTATTGAAGAATCTTCAGTAGGGGAAATGCTTGTTTAGGAGTAGAATGATAAGTGCAAGCATATAATGTATGACTTAAGTAAGAAGCTTCTCGAGTACGATATCAAATTTGTGGTGGTTGAGAAGACATGTGCAACAATGGTTTATCCCACAAGAAGCTTTGATATTATTTCCAATCATATCGAATCCAAGTGATAGCTAAGAGCAATTTGATTAAATATTTGTGTCATTTTCCAACTTTGGTTGGGAAGCTTTCTCGTTGGCTCTTGCTTCTCTCTAAATTCGATATTGAGTATGTCACTAAAAAGGTGATAAAAAAGGTCGAGTAATCACAAAGTTCTAGCTAATGAGGCCCTAGACTTGTACTACATCGAGAATTTGGACTTCCCTGATGAGTAGTGTGAGCGGATGACGTTCCACCCGCGTGGTCACCGCGAGGCGCCAGTCCCATGAGATGGGGCGTGGGGTTTTCGAAAACAAGTGTGTTGTTTTGTTATGGAATAAATTCCAAAGACTCGAGGCCTAAACATCTAGCCTATGTTATACAGAGTTGCCACCCGGATCAGCTCTTCCAGGAAATTCGGTACAGCCTAGATCTGTTAAGCCTAAACGATACCGTAGTATAGAGATTCGGGTCCGGATGAGTTTGCTTACTTCGTCGTCGTTTAAGTCATATTAGGCAATTGGCTACTATTTTCCAATATTATAATAACCCATTCTAAATAGTTTTTGAGTTATATCTAGCATGCATACGGAAAGCAATAAATAAGTGCAGAAAGTAAACAAGCAGGAAAATAAATGTGCCCAGTCTATGGGGGATTATTTACATATTTTGGGGATGGGGATTACAAAATTACCTAAATACATGAGATCTAGGGGAATGAATACATCAATATCCTATTAAAAAACCGATCTATCAAATACATAATTTTTATTAAAAAAATGTAATACCTGAAGGAAAATCAAATCCTAGACATGCATCTAACATATTCTACCTACATCCACAAAGGTTATTATGAAAATATTTTCACAACATAAATATGTGCCATTTCACCAAATATGTTCGATTTTAATATTTAGAAGACCCGTGTGGTCTAGTTAAAAAAAGTGCCAACAAAGGCTCGTGGTTTTCATTATAAACTGATTCATTTTTATACAAATATGTTGCTCATTTTATTAATGAAAATGCCGCATGTGAATTTTGTCAGGATAGATATCCGAGAATGGGGTTCTCTTCATGGGTGTTTCCTAAATTAAACTTAATTATTGACAAATAAATGGAAGTGATAAATAATTCTAGGCCCATGAACATAATCGTTATCTTTTGTGTATATTCTGAGGAAATTCAAATATGGTAATAATTTTACCCGGGTTAAGAGGAAACCGGTATTCAAATTTTCTCTCGAAATATATCAAAAAGATTAATATAAAATCATTAAATTAATCTTGATATGTTCATGTAAACAAATTATTTTTTGTTAATTAACTCATAATTAATGCATAATATACAAACTTGTATTTTTGAGCAAAAAAGAGGTAATGCCGATGTCAGTGTTGTAATATTGGCATCACTGTTGCAAAATAATTGGTAACGTCAGTACCGATGTTGGTAATGTTGGTAATGACATTGATGGTTCAAACCTACAGAAAAAACACAAAAAAACACCAGAAACAACAAAACAAAAATCCGAAACTTCAAATGATCATAACTTCCACTATACTTAACCGATTTGGATGATATTTATCTTTCCGAAAAGCTCGGGATGTGCAAAATATGTTTATGAAAACAAAATATTAAAATAAATTTGAATTCATACCACGATTCATGAAAAACAGATTGGTGTGCAAAAATGGAAATAATCAAAAGAAAATAAATTTTCAAAAAGAATAGTGTATAAACATAAACACCAACTCTAGGAACATAGAAGCTTACTCGTAGTCGAGAATCCACTTCTTCGAGATCCAAAAAGTTCCTCAGGGAAACCCTCCTCGTTTCTTTGGTTGATTGTCAAGGTAGTTTGGCTTGAGAAAATCGAGTAATGGAGTAAGTGTTGCTCCACAAACTTAAAATGAAATGATTTTCATGTATTTAGGGATTATGTTTAAGATTTCTTTATTAAATTTTACTGATTCAAAACTTAACAAATGTGATGGAAAGTAGCTTAGTCATTCATATGAACTAAGGACATGAAGATCTAAACTTTTTAAATGAACCTTTTTTTCCTGGAAATGTACTAATATTCTTTATCTATTATGGTGTTCTTTTTTTTCCTTCTTCCTAAATTGTAGAATGTGAGCCTCCTTTTATAGTTAGCTCCCTTCAATCCAAGTCAAAAGACCTACACTTAGGCTTTTTGGCATTTTCCCCATTTTTTTCTCCACTAATATCCCACCCACCATTGTGGAGGGACTTTTCCAACCACCTTAACAATGTGGAAGGTGACTGGTGTCAATTAGTGGGGTTAAGCCAATAATTTTTGGAATTCAGCAATTATTCTACTGCTACTATCATATCAACATCGGTATCGATGTCACAAAATGACATCGGTACCGATAACACAACATTGGTACCAATGTTAATGACATCGATACCGATGTCACATATGTTACAACATCAGTACCGATGTTAATTACATCGATACAGATGTTAGTAACATCGGTGTCAATATTAGATTTTTGTTAGTTCAAATTGGACTTTGTTTACTAATGATGTGACCTAAAACATATCTAAGGTTCATAAGAAATGAGGAATGCTTCTCCTGAGGACCTCTGAGACCTTGTCAATGTGGAAGACTAGCAAAGGAAAATAAATTACAACTTCATCATCGAACTTGCGAGTGAGGATTAAAATCCTGTGCTCACAGGTTACCCCTTGTGGGATCACTACTGATATGAGATCAGTATGGTCCCATGATTGAATGAGCAGTGAGGTTCAGAAATGATACCTAACCAGTCACGGTTGGCACTTCCCGGTGTGGGGTCTTTGTGATAATCCAAGGCTTTGCATCCTAGTGTAATGTTGGAGTGAGCGATTTCCCTGTGCTACTTGTGAGTTGCCTATTCATCAATAGTTTTCTTGACTTTTCGCTTATTGTAACGTGTAAGGAAAGGTTTGGAAGAGGTATAGATTGTAGAAAGTCAGTTGACTATCATAAGTCATAATAAAGTATGGACTGTAGTAAGTCCATTGACTGTAATAAGTCAGGAAATGTGTGGACCATAATAGGTCCATTAACTATGATAAATCAGGAAAATGTAAATCGTAATAGGTCTGTTGATTGTGATAAGTTAGGAAAATGTGGACCGTAATGGGTCCATTGACTGAAATAAGTCAGAAAATGCGAATCGTAATAGGTCAGGTGACTGTAATAAGTCAGAAAATGCGGACCGTAATAGGTTCATGTACTATGATAAGTCAGAAAATACGGACCGTAAGAGGTCCATTGACTGTGATAAGTCAGAGAATGCAGACCGTAATAGGTTCATTGATTGTAATAAGTCGAAGAATGAGGACCGTAATAGGTCCATTGACTGTGATAAGTCAGAAAATGCAGACTGTAATAGGTCCATTAACTGTGATAAGTCAGGGAATGCAAACCGTAATAGGTCCATTAACTATGATAAGTCAGAGAATGCGGACCGTAATAGGTCCATTAACTATGATAAGTCGGAGAATGCGGACCGTAATAGGTCCATTGACTATGATATGTCGAAGAATGCGGATCATAATAGGTCCATTGATTGTGATAAGTCAGAAAATGTGGATCGTAATAGGTCCATTAACTATGATAAGTCAGGGAATGCCAACCATAATAGGTCTATTGACTATGATAAGTTAGGGAAATGTGGGCTGTAATAGGTCCATTGACTTTGATAAGTCAGAGAGTGCAGACTGTAATAGGTCCATTGTCATGTGAATTCTTTTATTTGCGTGCTATCGTGATAAAAACTTGCCCCAATGTGATTTAATCTTGCAAAAATGAGAATTGAAGAAGTGTTTTATAAAAATTCAATATCGGTACCAATGTTTTAATATCGATACCGATGTTTCAATATAAAATATCGGTATTGATACTGCAATATCGGTACCAATTTTGTAATATCGGTACTGATGTTGCAATATCGGTACCGATGTTTCATTATCGGTACCGATGTCGACATCACAGAGACAAAATGTTTAAAAATCAAATCAAAACAACCATTTCCCATTTCTCCTTTTTTCGAATTTCTTGTCTAAATCCGCTTTTCTTCTCCTTTTTCGGTGACAATCCGACCACCATGAGGACTAAGACCGAAGGCAAGAAGCCCCGTAACATTGCCACCTCCTCTCTCCCCATTCATCTAGTGAATCCATTACTCCATTCATACTCCGTGGCTCGCGGATACGATTTTGATGCCTCGAACGAGTTCAGGGGCTATTCACTTACTTCCCCCATTACTTCCCTCATCCTGAGAGTGCACTAGCACGTCTCGAACGTCTAGGTAAGCCAAGAATCCTTCACCTTTTCCCATTTTTTCCTATTTGAATCATTTAGGAATTTGGTTTTAAACTCGGATTAGAATCGATTTTGTGTAGAATTGCTTCAGGAAAAGGTAGTATTTAGGCTTGGGAAGATTCTTGGCAAGTTTATTTCATTGAATTTGGTATTTTTGAGCAAGATTTTGGCCAAAAAATCATGGAGGGGAGAGGTTACTGTTTCTACAAACCTAACATGGGTACCAATGTCAAGTACATCGGTGTCGATGTTGCAACATAGACACCGATGTTAACTTTGATAATTTAAATTCGCTACACATTTGTGACTTTTTCTTCATTTTTAGCTTATGTTTATTAAATAAATGATTAATGTCTTGCATAATACTTGAGTTCCAACATGAAATTCGGATTTGTGGGTTCATCCGCCTTCTTTTCCCATGATTTTACAAGATAACGCATCATCACTGTCTCGTATCTAACGACTAATCCTTTTGCTTTTCTTTTCCATTTTGCAGCCGCATTGCTTCGTGAACACTATGGATATACACACTTTGAGTGCTTGGTGGTCCCGGATACGGAGGGATGAGGATCTGGAGGTGGCTATTTGGGCTACTAGTTTTGGGGGTATTGTGAGCGTGCTTCCCAACCAGATGCCTCATTTATCACATGCTTCTTTGACTGCCATGGTGGAAAGGTGGTGTGAGATGACACATACCTTTCATCTACCAATTAGGCAGCTGACCATAACTCCATCTGATGTTATGGCTATGACGGGTCTGAGCTGGGATGGGTCGACTATTCAATTTAACATCTTCCTTGATCGGTTTCCTACCTTGACTCGAGTGGCGAGCAGTGTAGAGAAGCTATTTGGAGTATTTCCTCACGCTTGAAAGTTGGCGTACGGTGACCTCTATAACTACTGGAATAGGATTTGACTATTCCTGAGGAGCTTCTCCCTCAGGCCATGAAGGCTTTTGTTGTCACCTTCTTGTCCATCATATTTTTTCCCTTATCATCCAACAAGATCAATTACGGATTAATATCGGTAGTTGAGGATGTAGCGAATATCCCGAGCTGGAACTGGCCTCAAGCCATACTCGGCCAGATGTACTACAGCTTAGATTATACCGTGAGGGCGCACAATAAGACACTCAAGCTTAGTCACCTCCTCCTTTAGGTACATGTTTATTCTTCTTTACGAGTTGCTTCTTTGGTAGCTTTGGCCCTTGCGCTGACATGACTTGCCATATTTATTTTATAGATCTGGGCTTTCGAGTATCAAATACTTCCTCCCCCTACCTTTGAGGGCGTTCCGAAGCCAAGTGTTGCTTTCCTCACCCGATGGTGCAGTTGGGTTAGCGGCCTGCGTAAATGGTGAACCGGCTACCGCGAGTGCATTCGCCATCTCTCCCGGGATCAGGTATTCCCCCTTTTTACCTTAGAACTTTATTCATTGCCCTAATCTCTTGAGGTGAATTAATGATTGATTTGCGATATTTTCTTTGCTAGTATTTGTGCAGATAGTGGAGGATCCCTAGGAGGGTGTGCCCAACAAAGAGGATGTTCTGGCAGTAAGGAAGGACATGGATGATCGCCGCCTCATCTTAGAGAGCCCATGGTCCTTCGAGTGGTTTTTAGGGGAGAGGCTCCAGAGTTAGAGGATATACCCCATTTTTCGCTGACCAGTGCCTCCTCATCCCCCGACGGGCGTGTTCTGGCCTCATTTGATGATCATGACTCTGGTTGATCACATGACTTTGCTCTTGCCCCGCTACCCTTGACTTTGGCATGATGACACCGAGTTGTACCATCGCTGTCATGCCGAGGACTTTCTCCGTAGGGCCGTAGCGAGATTACTTGATGACAAGGATGAGGAGGATGAGGATGACGAGGATGATGGTGATGACCAGGTTGATGATGACCACGATGGCCCTGGCAGAGATATACCTTATGCGGATGCCTATTACAGTCCCGCGACTCATACTTTACAGCCTTCTCAGGTCGGCACTCTCGGGGTAATCCTTCTTCTCTTATCACATTTACATTGCTTCCTTTGTGCTCCTCCTTTGAGTTGATTAATGAACTTTTGTGTATGATTGCACACTGGTGGTAGCAAGCGCGTTCATGTTGCGGCCAGGCAATCGGAGACCCCTTCCTTGCCACTCCCAGGTATCCTAGAGGGCCATATATCTATGCTTATAAATGCAGCCTTCTCTCTCCTTTCCTTGGTCGGGGATGCTACCTCTGTGGAGCTCCCCACCAGCTATCATATCCTGGACTTCATCCCCCAGGACACTACTCATGTGAGATCCTTTCTTCCCATGCTTCTTCTCATTTAAGTTTGCTTTTATGCTGACATTTCACTTTGCTAGGTTCAACGAGATGAGGTGGAGAGGATGGCGCATAGTACATGTCAGCCAAGGATTTGATTATCGCGTAGAATAGCACTACCGGGATAAGACTTTCCACTTTTGCTTTTTTCAGTTTTTGTTGGTTGCCTGTGTGATAATACTTCATGCATGATGTGATTGTGATGTAATGATGGATTGTGTATGCATGACATGATATGTACTTTTTAATGCCAGGTTTTGCTCACGTTGGAGTGCCAGGCTCGATCTACTACGGAGGCTATAGCTCGGGAGCTAGGGGATTAGCTAGCATTTGTGCAGTAACATATCCAGAGGATGAAGAGGGCTCTCTCACAAGACAAGGGTAAAAGCAAGGGGTGAACAATGATCTGGGTCAGGAGCACTAAGCCTGAGGATCGGGCCTTCGCCAAGAAGCTGAGGAGGATGAGGGTCGCTAGTATTTGAGGAGAGATGTCTGGAGGATGTATTCTACATCTTGAGGCTTCCAAGGATGATATTGATCATGCGAGCAGGATCCAGGAATCTCTTGGCAAAGAAGAGGAGGAGTCAGACGGCTCGGTAGGTAGTGAATAGGCTTATGGCCAGTGTGGCCTTTTTAGCGCAGCTTTGGATGTACTTTAATTTTACTTTACCTCTGATACATTGGGGTTTGTAAAATTTTACCACATTTATTTGATGTCGTTCTTTTATCTTTTGTGGTTCAATGTCCGGGTGATGCGTGAATGATTTAAGGGAGGAAGACGGGCTAGGCCCTTATGGTCATGGGTAGAGCCGGCTCGATGACTTGGTTTAGAATGATGCTATAAAAAAGAAAATAAAAATTAATTGACTTTTTCTTAGAATATACCAGTGTGGTATAATTCTATCAGATTTATTTATCTTTCCGTAGTACAAGTTATTAGACTAATTGTATTGTAAAAATGTTTGTTGTTTACTTGTGACGTTTCAACCATTGGCATTCACGCTTTTCTATGAACAAACACATTAAAAATTTTCTGCAAGAAATGATATCTTTATTGATGAAATAAATTGAAGTACAAATGTTTCAATTGATCCGACTCCTGTCATTAGCTAGCCCTCTTAGTTTTCTAACTAATGAATTTATTCCTCACTCATTGTCTTAAGTTTTGCTTGAATCACCCTTTTTGGGTTTTCAACTCAGCGGATTATCTTATTTTTTTGTGAAAAAAAAGGCTCTAATTTTTGCTCAACCAACAGAGTGTTAGCTGACTGGCTTATTTACATATGTATTTTTTTATTTTTGTACTGCTTTTCTAGATTTATTTCTTTTCCTAAACGTGGTAGCGCTTAAGTCTGTCTTGATTGATGGGGTTGACAAATTCGTTACCGTCCATATCCATGATCTTGATTACCCCTTTGCTTATTACTTTCTTGACTACAAATGGACCTTCCCAATTGGGTCTGAATTTTCCCTTGATGTACACATTCGAAGGCCTAAATTGTTTCAATACCAAGTCTCCTACCTTCAGGGGTTCCCTCCAATGCTTGAATTTGTTGTTGTATGCTTTAACCATTCGCTATTGGTACCTTTGGAGGTGGACCAAGGCTTTGAGGCCGTGCTCATCAATCATGTTAAGCTGTTCGAACCTAGCTCTGGCCCATTCTGACTCTCCTAACTTGGCCTCCAGGGCTATTCTTAAAGATCCCACTTCTGTTTCCACCGGTAAGACTGCTTCCATTCTGTACACTAATGAAAATGGAGTCTAATTAGTTGAGGCATCATTCTACCCAATCTCGATAAGTAGTCACCATTTTGCTCAGGATCTTCTTGATGGACTTGTTGGCTGCCTCAACTACCCCATTAGCTTGTGATTTATATGGTAAAGAGTGATGATGCTCGATACCATATTTCTCAAGAAGTTCTACCATTGCCCCCTGGAATTGTATTCCGTTATCTAAGACAAGGTGGTGAGAGATCCCATAATGGGTGAAGATGTGTTTCTCTATGAACTTGGCCATTTTCTTATCTGTAATATTGGAGTAGGATTCAGCTTCCACCCATTTAGAGAAGTAATCGACTGCTACCATGATGAATCTATGGCCGTTGCTGGAGGAAGGGTGAATCTCTCCAATTATATTGATCCCTCATGCCGAGAATGGCTAAGAAGTTGATAAGTTGTGGAGATCTGAGGGAGGCAGATGGCTAAGGTCCTCATAGATTTGGCATTCGTGGCACTTCTTCACTTCAGTGACATAGTCAACGACCATTATGGTCCAATAATAGCCCTAACATTGGATATTCTTGGACAGGGATAAGCCATTCATGTGTGGCGCACAATCTCCTACGTGTAGTCATCTGATGACAAGCAGAGCTTCTTTCTCAGTCAAGCAATGGAGCAACAAACCCTTTGGAGTACGTTGAAATAAATGCTTATCAAGAAGTTTGAATTGGATAGTTAGGCAATGGAGGGAAGTGCACTCAGAATCTGTGGCGCCCTTAGGATAGATCCCATCTTTTAGAAACCGGACAATATCAAAATACCAGCAACCCAAGTCCGAGTCCTCATCGACTGTCACTGCTCTGCAATAATAAGGCTCTCTTACAGAATGAAGCACTAATGGTTTCATGGGTTGGGTTTGGGGCCCTTCCCACATAGAGGCCAAAGTGGCTAGGGAATCTGCAATTTGGTTACCCTCTCATAGAACATTACAAAGTACACACTTATCAAATTTGGCGAAGGCTGCCCAGATCACTTCCAGATAGGGGTGATGTGACTTATCCTTGTTCTCCCAATTACCGATTACTTGCCAAATTACTAGGGCTGAATCCTCGATGACTGAGACTTCCCTGGCCTTCACCTTTCTTAACGCTTCCAAACCAAATAGACATGCTTCATATTCTGCCCCATTATTCATGATCGGGAACTCCAAACATTTAGATAGTGGAATGACCTCATTCTGGGGTGTGACCAAGATAATGCCTAGGCCTGCTCCCTTGTGATTCATTGGGCTGTCAAAGTACATGGTCCATTCCTTCTTGGCTTCTTCTACTAGGGAGAGTTGCTCGTCTGGGAATTCCAAGTTTTCCACATAATCAGAGTCCATTTCTTGATTATCCAAGAATTCCACCATCGCTCGGCCTTTAATGACTTTCCTGGTGATATACTCAATGTTGAATTCAGAGAGGAGCAACAACCACCGGGATAATTTGCCTGCTAGTGTGGTGTACTAGCACAAGTATCTCATGGGGTCGACCTTAGCCACTGCCTGAACTCGATAGGATTGGAAGCAGTGGTGTAGTTTCTTAGTCAACCACACCATTACCTCACAAATCTTCTCCATGATTGTGTAGCGGGTTTCATACTCTAGCAACTTCTTGCTTAAGTAATATATTGCGTGCTCTTTCTTGCCATCATCCTCTTGTACTAGCATTGCCCTAATAGAGGACTCTTCAAGGACTAAGTAGAGGATAAGAGGATGTCCTAGAATGGGGGGTTTTAGAATGGGATGCTTAATCAGGTATTGCTTGATTTTTTCAAAAGCAATCTAACATTAGTCGTTCCAATCCATCGGCTGCTATTTTTGTAGCAACTTGAAGATTGGCCCACAAATGGTAGTCAAGCGGGCGATGAATCTACTGATGTACTACAAGGATCCCAAGAATGACCGTACTTCCTTATCTATCTTCAGCACAGGCATCTCCTTGATGGCTTGGCTTTTATCTGGGTCCATCTCTATGCCCCTTTAACTCACTATATACCCCAATAGCTTTCCTGAGGTAACCCCAAATACACACTTCTTCGGATTTAAGTGTAGGTTGTACTTCTCGATTCGGGTGAGAAACCTATTGAGGATATCTGGATGCTCTTTTCGTGTGTTGGATTTGACTAGCATATCATCCACATACACTTCAACCTCCTTATGAATTAAGTCATGTAATAGGGCTGTAGCGGCTCTTTGATAGGTTTCCCCTGTGTTTTTCAATCCGAAAGGCATGACACTATAGCAGTAAATCCCCCACTCGGTGATGAAGGTGATTTTGATCTTATCTTCGATTGCCGTGAGGATTTGATTGTACCCTAAGAAATCATCCATAAATGAGTACATCATAGCCCGATCAACGTTGTCGACCAAGAAGTTGATATGGGTTAGAGGGAAGTCATCTTTCGATGAGGCTTTATTCAAATCCCGGAAGTCTACACATACCCGAACTTTCCCATCTTTCTTCGCAACTGGGACAATGTTCGCTAGCCACATAGGATAATCCACCACTTCCAAGAACTTGGCTTCTATCTGCTTGGTTACTTCCACTTTCACCTTCTCAGTCCACTCAGCCCACAATCTTCATAGTTTTTGCTTGACTGGCTTGGTCCATGGATTGGTGGGGTTTCTGTTCTTAGCGATTGCTCTATCAACCCTAGGCATGTCTTAGTAGGACCACGCAAATCTACCACGTGTTTTCTAAGTACATTCTTTATCTCACATTCTTTCTCAGGGGTCAGATCACTTGAAATCATCACCATTTTAGGTGATTCATCCGTACTTAAATTGATTTCATGCAATGAGGTATCAGTTATGCTAAAAACGTTATGTGAATGATCATGAAAATGCATGCTGCCATCTGGCAAAACATCACACAAGTAAGCAAAGTTCTGATTCATTGATGAAAATACCTCATGGGTTGAATTGTTTATGTCAAATACATTAGCAATATTAAAAATTACATCATTAACATCATTCTACTCCACAGGCGGAGGGTCTTTACTTGTCACCGGAGCTGGCTCTTGGAGATTGGGCTTAGTAATGGTGGTCTTCTTTTCCTGGGTGGTTGCTTTGGTAATGGCTTCTGCAGCTGTAGCTAGCTACTCCTTAGTGCTCCCTTCCTTCTTCTTCATCAGGACTACAAGGGCTTTGATGATGGCCTCGATAGCATCCTGGATTTCATCCTCATGGGTTCAGATTTAGGTTCATCTTCAAGGAACATCTAGGACTTTCCTTTGCCCTTAGTAGCCACCATAACTACTTCATGGGTCCCGACTTGTACCCCTTCCTTCATACTAGCCCCATCTAGGCATTTAACATCTTCCAAGCCATTCATAGACTCGATTATCAGAGCCAACATGCACTCCTTTACAAAATTGTACACATCATCAAAGATTTTAAATCCTATCATAGATTCTCCACCTATTGTCATGGGCTCACTATCCCCCAGGTATTGCTTCTCCCCTTTAATGGTGCACATGCTAAACATGTTACAAAAGGATGGTTGCTTGTGCTTGTAGATTTTATGTTTGGGAGTAAATCCCAGTCTAGCTCTCGGGGTTAGTAGGAGAGGATCGATGGCTTCCACCACCCCCTAGTGATATTTTCCGATCCCTTTACCCGGAAAAAATCCCTACTTCTTCATCATTCTTTTCATATCCATTGAGAAGTAGCGGTAGCCTATAGGAATTGTCTTCTTCTTCTTTACCTCTTATTGCCCAATCATGACCACCCTTGGGCCTCATTCTGCAAATGTCGCTACTGCAATAACAAACTCCTTATTCGCCTCTATAGTGACTGGTTTTCATTGATGAACCACTTTTGGTGGAGCGTGGAGGGGACAGCACCTAGAGTGTGAATCCATAGTCTGCCTAACAGCAGAGAATAAGAAACTGGTATGTCTAACACCATGAACTTCACTTCCAACCTTACTCCGTTCACTATTACAGTTGTAGTGAAGGTTCCAAAGACCCCTCGCTTTGAGTCATCATAAGCACTGATGATAGTATCCGACCTCTCCAACATGCTTTCAGTTAATCCAAGGTGAGGTAGCACCTTTAGTGGGCAAAGATTCAATGCCGATCCATCATCCACCATCACACATGGAATAGACCTGTCGAATTGACCCTAATGATTGTTGTGGTTTTGTTGTTCTAGCTGCAGGTCCGACCAGTCGAATGTAATTACAAGGCTTTTCTTCAAGGGTATCCCCTTCCCAATAGCTTAGCACATTTCGATCACCGTAGTAGTCAGTGTCGCTTCCATCTCCATTAACTTATGTACCAATCCTCAGCTCTGTAACTCAGAAAAGCGTAGAAGTTGCGAAACAATATACTTTGACTAAGTGCTCTTGAGCTGATTGACCAAGGAGTTGACTTCTAGCTCATCTTCATTGACCATTGGGGGTAAGGGTGGCTCTGTGTGGTCCCTTGTGACTTCTTCAGCTGATGAATTCCCAAGATGGATGGGATTGTTCCTGAAAACTCAACCACTACGGGTCACTCTCAACACCCCATCTTCTATCACCCTTGTTTCAGCAGGTGTCTGCCATGGGTACTATGGCTGCTCTTTCTTACTCTTGGTATTCTTCAATTGGTAAGAATCTAGGTTGATTGGGCCCTTACCATATACGATTTCCTCTCCCTCCACCTGACGTGCGTCATCTCTTACTCCCCTCCTCCAGGACTTCAACACATACCCATCCAAATCGATGGGCCTCTCTTTCTCCTTCCTCACTTCGAGCTCATCTTCTTTTGCCCCTCTGCAATATACATAGACTCAAACAGATCATAATTATCTATCGTGCTCTCAATAGACATTGGGACTGATCCCACATAATTCACCCCGGGAGCAGACTGGGCAAGCATATCTAAGACTTGGTTTTCACCAATCTTGGTGCCTATAAACATCACGAACTCTCCGGTATCTTCCTTGATACGCCTCAAAACATGCTTCTCTTCCAACCCCGAACTGATCGTCCTTACTGCTCCATCAAATTGCAGGAGTGGGTTGGTCTTCGTGCTCGATTTCAACCTTGGTTCTACCATCACCCCATCCTTAACTAGCTTTTGGATGGCTTTCAAAAGATCTTTGCAATCATTCATGCGATATCCTACCGTGACATGGTAATTGCAAAAGTTTTATCTGTCTTCATGGTTGGACTGCCAGGTCTTTATATTATCAAGCTTCTTCAACTCCTGCAGTTTAGTAAAGAGGAAACCCATATTTGCCTCATATGGAGAAATCCCATAGTACTCTTCTTTTGATAGCCTAACTGTTGCTACTGGCTCAGATTGGACCAATTGGATTACAGCTTGCTTACCCTTAGATTACGAAGGGTTGGAGGATGATGATCTCGAGTCATTCTTCTTGAACCATGGCTTACTGGTGGGTTGCACCACGGGCATCTCCAATGACTCTATCCACTCCAATCTTTATATGTAAACAGGCAAGCTCTAACAAGCAACTTCATGATCATCTCTGATAGGTAGAGAAGATCCTTTAATAAAACCTGAGTGGCCATCCACCTTTTAAAGTAAAGCTTAAATGTCTCCCTAGGCTTCTGCCTTATGGCCTCCAAGCTTTGCATTGTTGTCTTCATTTGGGAGTTGAAGCCATACTATTCTATGAGAGCTGTAGATAGTCGTTCCTAGTTATGAGATACATCAACGGGCATGTTATTATACCACTAGTTAGCCGGAGTTGCCAGCATCACTATAAACACTTTAGCCAGTATCTTGTCGCAGACTCGGCAAGCATGCATTACTGTCTAGTAATTAGTTAGGTGAGCCTGGGGGTCTCCTTCCCCATTGAATTTTACTAGCTCCATCGTCGAGAAATTCTCGGGGAGCCATTCATCACTTGGAGCTATGAGTGGCACTGAGTAATCGGTGGTCTGGAAGCCTGGATGCTGAGCGGCTTGGGTTGCCAAGAATTTTTGCCACAGCTCTTCTATGCTGGGCTGGGGTGCCGAATAGCCCATCTCTGGCTTAGCTTGGCCACCAAATTGATTATGTGGAGCTTGGGGATATACAAGACCCCTGGGAGGAAGTGTAAAAGTTGGTTGGGCTAAGAATTGACCTTGAGAGTACATTACTAGAGCATTGATGTTTGCGCCATAACTGAAAGATGGAGCTTGGAAGTTTGGGATAGCCCCGGACTGGGGAAAGAACCCTTGTGCAGTAGGAGGAAAGCCAAAAGATGCCCCACCCAGCCTCACTGTTGTTGCGAACTGTTGATAACCAGGTTGAAATACTTGTTGGAAGCCTAACTGCCCGGGTAGAACTGACTGATCCCCAATCCACTGATCCACGCTAACTCCTTCCTGGCCACTGCTTCTTGAGACCTAGCCTGCTCTGCGACTAGTTTATCCCAATCTGGGCGGGAACTGGAATGGACCTACTACTTGAGAGCCTCCTACGCCGAGCTGGCCGCTAGATGATGGAAATTGTGAGGAGCAGAGCCTGACCTCCTCGTCATAGGGTGGCTCGCAATGGTGGGACCCTTGAGATTCCTAATGAGCTCCTAATTTGAGGGCCTACCCTCTGGTTATCTAGGGTGGGCATGAAATTGTATGGCCAAAGAGAATTGGTCACTGTAGAGAATCACCAAAAGAGCATTGGTTATATCCTGGCTTGACCCAAACTACGGGGCTACCAGCCCATCCTGACCGCATTGATTACTCCCCCTTGAAACATTCTGCTGATCTTCCATTCCAAGATTCTTCTCTAAACCAAAAGTTAAACACTGCTCTAAACTAAATTCCGAACCTGAATCTGAACCTGGTCCCTCGCTGGAATTGGTATGTGAAAGACCCTCGATGAAAGATTTTTCTTGGTGAGCTACAATGGGAGAGATCCGGATGTGCCGATGAGCTAACCTCCTCCAAACCTTAATTAAAGAATATTCAATCAACCGTCAACAAGAATGAAATGCATGCTTAACTAACTTGAGACTGATGCATGAAATGTTCATGTAATGGCTGCGACACAAGGGGTAACGTGCTATGATAATGAATAAAATCATTGCCGGCCTAGGGAGCTAGCTAAAGGAAAAGTAGGTTTGCCAATCCTTTTGAAATAATCCGACGATGGTCACCTATTACCCGTGTGGTAATGAGCTATTAGAAAGTGGTATGTTTGTTAATCCATTTGAAACAAACTAAATCGTAACTGATGTAATTATACTGCCCATGTGGCATTAAGTAAAGGGATGCTGTTTTGGTGAGAAAAGTTGGTAAGTTTGCCAAACTTTTGAAACAAACGAACGATGGTCGCCTATTACCTGTGGGGTAGCAAGCTATTCTAAAGTGGTATGTTTGTCATTCCATTTGAAACAAACCAAACCCTAATTTAGGTTTACTATACTACTTGCGTGGTAATGGTAAAGGTATGCCTTTTTTGTGAGAAAAAAAGAAGTTGGTAAGTTTGCCAATCCTTTGGAAATAAACAGATAGAAAACGACAAGGAATTTCGCATTATCAAAGTGATGATGCACTTCTAATTTTGAGAACTAATCATTGTGGATTGCTCTCGACACATTCAAGTTCAGGTAAAACAATGTGTTATACCCTATGGTATATGACTTCGAATGGGTGGAGGTTCGAGTGTTGAGCTGGCACTGCTATAACCAAGGATGATCTTACCCTAGGTGACAATGTCTTAACACGTCTTCAAGGATGATCTGTCATAGGTGACACTGTCTTGTAGCATATTCTAACTTTGGGTAAAACAGTGTGTTGTACCCCTTGGCTTTCATTCAACCATAATTATAGGTGACTCTAATCTTTGGTGATGTAACTTTATTATGTCTTTCTAAGTCAAAGTTCGAATTCAGGTAAAATGGTGTGTTATACCCTATGGCTTGGAAGTTCATTTTTCCAAGGGTTTGGAATAAGCACTTCCATATTCATGGGTGATCTTAATCTTAGGTGACGTTGTCTCGTCGCGTCTCTCTAGGTCTGAATTCGGGTAAAATAGTGTGTTATACCTTCATTATTTTAATAGTTTTGGGTAAGGAATATGTACTTCCATAATCATGGTAATCCTAATCCTAGGTGACACTGTCTTGTTGCTTCTCTCTAAATCTAGGTCTAAATTTGGGTGAAACGGTGTGTTACACCCTATGGCTTGGAAGTTCATTTTTCCTTGCATTTGGAATAAGCCCTTCTATAATCATGGGGGGATCCTAATCTTAAGTAATGCTATCTTGTCGTGTCTCTCTAAATCTAGGTAGGTGGGACTAGGGTAATGATGTGTGTGTGTGTATTATTTGTGTTTGCACAACGATCGTGGTTAGCATGATGCCATAAAAAAGTGCTTGTTTAGATGCGTGATATGGATATGAGCACATAACACAACATATCTCATCTAACCTTATGTCTCCCGCGTATAAAAGGGGTAGGCTCCTAGTTCTAGGTTTGTTCATCTTAACATCGCAAGGATATTAAGGTTCGTTCATGCATAAATACAAATGCATTTTGTTTTGGTAAACCTAGTGGAAGTGTCTACGGCTCCTTATATGAGTTCGGTCAACGGGTTGTTGATGTAGAAGGTTCTTATTGCATTGAGATACACTTTCTCTCTTTCTCTCGAATGGGTTCAAGAGGGTCCATAAGGTATGGCAACAAGTGATCCACTCGCTTAAGTATCCTTGGTCTCCATGGGCTAGCAAGTGATACTTTCGCAAGCTTCACAGTAATAGGGGCACCCTAACATTAATGGCTAATCTGTCTAATGCATATGCTTTGTTGAATTCTAAAATTTTGGAAATGGTTTGACTTAAATAATGACTTTTCACCAACTCATCAAAAGATCTTCGAAACTTTTAAGTTTAAAAGAAAGAAGTAGTCCCCAGCGGAGTCGCCACTGTGAGTGGATGACGTTCCACCCACGCGGTCGCTGCGAGGCACCAGCCCCATGAGATGGGGCGTGGAGTTTTGAAAACAAGTGTGTTGCTTCATTATGGAATAAATTCTAAAGACTCGAGGCATAAACATCTAACCTACGTTATACAGAGTCGCCACTAGGATAAGCTCTTCCGGGAAATTCGGTATAGCCTAGATCCATTAAGCCTAAACGATACCATAGTATAGAGATTCGGATCCGGATGAGTTTACTTCGTCATCATTTAAGTCATATTAGGCAATTAGCTACCATTTTCCAATATTATAATATCTCATTCTAAATAGTTTTCGAGTTATATTTAGCATGCATACAGAAAGCAATAAATAAGTGCGGAAAGTAAACACGTAGGAAAATAAATGCGCCTAGTCTATGCGGGATTATTTACATATTTTACGGATGGGGATTACAAAATTGCCTAAATACATGAGATCATGGGGAATGAATACATCAATATCCTATTATACAACCGATCTATCAAATACATAATTTTTATGAAAAAAAATGCGATACCCGAAGGAAAATCAAATCCTAGACATGCATCTAACATATTCTACCTGCATCCACAGAGGTTAGTACGAAAATATTTTCACAACATAAATATGTGTCATTGCACCAAATATGTTCGATTTTAATATTTAGAAGACCCGTGTGGTCTAGTTAAAAAAAATGCCAACAGAGGCTCGTGGTTTTCGTTATAAAATGATTCATTTTTATACAAGTATGTTGTTCATTTTATTAATGAAAATCCCGCATGTGAATTTTTTTAAGTCGGATATCCGAGAACGGGGTTCTCTTCATTGGGGTTTCCTTAATTAAACTTAATTATTGACAAATAAATGGAAGTGATAAATAAAAATTCTAGGCCCATGAACATAATCGTTATCTTTTATGTATATTCGAGGAAATTCAAATACGGTAATAATTTTACCCCGATTAAGAGAAAACCGGTATTCAATTTTTCTCTTGGAATATATCCAAAAGATTAATATAAAATCATTATATTAATCTTGATATGTTCATTTAAACAAATTATTTTTGTTAATTAACTTATAATTAATGTATAATTTACAAACTTGTATTTTTGAGGAAAAAAGAGGTAATGCCAACATCGGTGTTGTAATGTCGTGTCGGCATTGCAACATTATTGGTAACATCAGTACCAATGTTGGTAATGTCGGTACCGACATTGATGGTTCAAACCTGCAGAAAACACACAAAAAACACCAGAAATAGCAAAACAAATATCCAAAACTTCAAATGATCATAACTCTTGCTATACTTAACCAATTTGGATGATCTTTATCAGTCCAGAAAGCTCAGGATGTGCAGAATATGTTTATGTAAATAAAATATTAAAACAGATTTGAAGTCATACCGCAATTCATGAAAAACAGATTGGTGTGGAAATAACTGAAAAGAAAATAAAATTTCATAAAGAAAAGCTTATAAACGTAAACACCAACTCTAATAACTCAGAGGCTTACCCCCTAGTCGAGAATCCACTTCTTCGAGATCTGCAAAGTTCCTCCGGGAAACCCTCCTCATTTCTTTGGTTGATTGTCAAGGTAGTTTGGCTTGAAAAAATAGAGTAATGGGGCAAGTGTTGCTCCATAAACTTAAAATGAAATGATTTTCGTGTATTTAGGGATTATGTTTATGATTTGTTTATTAAATTTTACTGATTCAAAACTTAACAAATGTGATGGAAAGTAGCTTAGTCCTTCATATGAACTAAGGACATGAAGATCCAAACTTTTTAAATGAACCTTTTTTCCTGGAAATATACTAATATTCTTTATCTATTATGGTGTTCTTTTTTTTTCTTCTTCCTAAATTGCAGAATGTGAGCCTCCTTTTATAGTGAGATCCCTTCAATCCAAGTCAAAAAGCCTACACTTAGGCTTTTTGGCATTTTTCCCATTTTTTTCTCCACTAAAGTCCCACCCACCATTATGGAGGGACTTTTCTAGCCACCTTAACAATGTGGAAGGTGACTAGTGTCAATTAGTGGGGTTATGCCAATAATTTTTGGAATTCTGCAATTATTCTGTTGCTACTATCATATTGACATCGGTATCGATGTCATAAAATGACATCGAGAATGACATAATATAGGTACCGATAACACAACATTGGTACCAATGTTTGTGACATCGGTACCGATGTTAGTGACATCGGTACCAAATGTTACAATATCGGTACCGATGTTAGTAACATCGGAGTCAATGTTGGATTTTTGTTCTGACTTTGGTTCAAATTGAACTTGTTTATTGAGGAGGTGACCTAAAAAATATCTAAGGTTTTTAAGAAACAAGGGATGCTTCTCCCGAGGACCTCCAAGACCCTGTCAAAGTGGAAGACTAGCAAAGGAAAATAAATTACAGCTTCATCATCAAACTCGTGAGTGAGGATTCAAATCTCGAGCTCATAAGCAACTTGCAGTCATTGAAACATTCAGAGATGAATGGAATATGCTCTTTAATGGGGCTATGAATCATCGAGGGGCAGGTCTTGGAGTAATATTTTAGAACCTTATAATGAAGTTATTTCATTATCTAAATGTCTTGAATTCCCAATCACCAATAATGGAGCACAGTATGAGGCATGTTTATTTGAGATGCAAGCTTTAAGAAATTTTGGCACATTAGAAGTCACTGTCACCGGTGATTCCACCTTAGTCATTTGGTAGGCTGTTGAAGATTGGGAAATAAAGGAAGAATCTCTTTGCCCATGTCTTGATGTAGTCTGGGATTTAGCCACAAAACGAAAAAATGTATGTTTCAACATGTGCCCTGAGATGAGAATTTAATGGTTGATTCTTTGGCTATTCTAGCCTCTTTATGGGAAGTCCCCAATCTCAACCAATCAAACCCATTATACTTCAGTCTACTAAAGAGCTCTTCAATTATCATGCAGTCAACTACTATCAGTACAGATGAGAAATGTTAGTATCAGGACATAGTCTATTTGATTCAAGATGGAGAATTCCCTCTAGGGGAAAAATTTAGAATGGGTATCCATACGTTGGCTAACAACTCAATTTAGGATAGTTAGTGAAGATCTCTTCAAGCGCATCAGCGATGGTTTCCTACTTCAGTGCCTTTCTGAAAAAGAAGCTAATGAATGGCATCCATGGGGTAGATTGCGGCTCTCAAATGAATGGTTTAGCTTTGGCGACGAAGATTCAATAATAAGGTTCTTTTTGGACCACTTTGTTAGTCGACCATATCTCTACGATGAAGAAGTGTCATGAATGTAACATTTATGGAGATTTTAGCCATCTACCTCCATTCGAACTTCATAAGCTTTTTATTACTTGACCAAAATGGTAACTACTTATCGAGATTGGTAGACAAGCTTCCGCTTGCACTTTTGAGGTATAGAACTTGTGTGCACACTCTGACAAACCAAAATCCTTTCTCCTTAGTCTACGGGATGGAAGTTTTCCTCCCAATTTCAACCGAAGTTTAATCCTTAAGGGTATCCCTAGAAGCCAAGTTGAAAGAATCAAACTAGGCAAGAGCAATGTTGAACCCAAGTTAATGGTACTTTACAGTACTTACACGTTTTGGATATAACAAACTATTTAGGATAGTGAAATTAATTAATTACTAAGTAGAATCTTAATTAAACAAGTTTACATGAGGTTGTTTAAGGGAAAGCAACTTAGTTTACTGAGTTTTTAATTATGTTATGGCTTAGAGTAAGAAAAGCTGAGTTAGCCTAGTTTTACATAGTTTATAAGATATAGACTCAACAAAGCTGAGTAAGCCTTTATTTATAAAAGCTGAGTCAATTGACATAAATGCTTTTAATGGTTTTTGTGATAAATAGAATATTCCTTTGATGCTTTTCAAGAGAAAAGGCTCTAAAATTAAAGAAGATATTCAAGTGGTCTTCACAAGGAAAAGGTATCAATATGGAATGTTGGAGATAAAGTCCAAGACAAAAGGAATATTCTGACATGCGTTGTTTCTCAATGTCCCCACGCAACTATGCAATGTCAACAAGTCAACAAATTGCAAGCTTCCCATTGCATCTCTCACACCTCTCTATCAGATATGATTGCTTGAAGAAAATGAGTTTTTGATGTATCCGGATTAATAGTTTTATCTCGTGCTTCAATGTTTGAAATCTCTATATCTAAACATCCTAGACTTTGTCTCAAATGGGAAAATTCGAAGCTGTGAAGAGAAGAAAAATTGAAAACAAGTTAGGATGAGAAGTTTGCAACGACTACTTCCAAGAACTTCAAATGTAAATAGAAGACTGAAGTAGACGTTCAAACTAGGTGAATCACCTAGAATTTCTTAAGTGCTGAAATAATTTTATAATATTCTCAGCATTTAGAAATTCTAAATTAATCAATCAAAGCAAACACAAATCTTCCACTTAGTGTATAATAGAGAGAAATCACTTTAGATTTAACATTGTAAAGGATTAAACATGTTTTATAAGTTGAAATCCTATTGTCGCGATTTCTACTTCAAATTTAAGTGATAGTTTGGGAAGGGTACCCAAACTGTGTTTGAGAGGTAGTTATAAAGGAAGATACTTTCTGTAATCGATTTTACCCGTTGTAAAGGCTTCTCTGTTGTGAGCACGAGATTCTGGGTCCCTCTCATGAAGCGATGATGAGAAATATTTTCACTTGCCTCTTTTGTTTTAGTGATCCGCTTTGAGGTTACAAGACATTCAAAGGAGATTCTGGGGTCTTTTGTAAGCCAAAACCGTTCAAAACTAACCCAAAATCAACCCAAAAAATCATAAAAACGTCCAAAAATAGTTAAACAATTAAAATAATAATAATTAAAATTAAAAAAAATTTAGCAACCTGTCCCAATTGAACCGGCCCAAACCAATATGATTTTTCGAACTGGCCCCTTTTGGGGGACTGAGATCAATCCATTTTGGATTGGTACTGGGCTGCCCAAATGTGTCGGTCCTGCACGGTCGAGACTAGTCTTGACTGTTTAGACTGGTCCAAACTAACTTGCTCCCCTATTCAATTTTTTTACCCTTTTTTGCAATTTTTTTTATATTTTTTGTCTCAAAAATACCTCTGATTCCTCAAATAATTACAATTTTTACATACCACTATAAAAAAACAAAAATTTAAAATTTTCAAAAAAAAATGAGCTTACCTCTTTGGGAAAATTTCTAGAGAGAGAAATTGAAGACTTTTTGAGAAAAAGTTAGGAAACTCTCAGACTATCGTTTTTCGATGCTTTTTCTTCGAAACTCCTTCCTCCTTTGGGGTTTGAGATAGAAACTGAAAATCTAACTCTCGGGTTTCATATTCCCCTCACTAAAAAACCCTATTTTCTGCCTTTTTTCATTGTATCAACAATAAAAAGACTTTGGGATCTCGTTCTTCGATGTTTGTGGCTCAAAAACTTACGGGTTCACATCGGAGGGGTAAACTTTTGAGCTTTTGAAGACTCTTTGGCATGATTATGTGTTTTATTTTCTATCATTTTTTTATATTCTATCTACTTTATTTATTTTCCTACTTTTTAATACTGTTTTAGACCCCACACGATGGGAAATCCATTTTCCCCGAAAATCAACCACATTTATGCCATGTTTAAATCTTAAATAATAAAATTTGGTAAATCGAGTCTAAAATCAATTATTTTCCAATATAGCGCCAGGGAACCCGAATTCCCCATTTTCAAATCCATTAGCGCTCGTTTCACCCTAAACTAACCTATTTGCATGATTAATCAAGTCTTGTTTAGTTAAATAATTGTGCCATGATGTTGTGATATATCTCTTGCTAACCTTTATAGATGCATGTAGTTTAGGTTAGGTGTATGTTAAGGTTTTATTTTCATTCAGGTGTATGTTAACGGATCTAGGCTGTACCGAATTTCCTGGAAGAGTTGATCCGGGTGGTGACTCTGTAACAACGTAGGCGAGAGGTTTAGGCTTTGAGTCTTTCAGTTTTTTTCTTTTCTCGCTTCGTTTTTCATAAAAACCGGTAAAAAACATTGTCCGCTCACAGTGGCGACTCCACTAGGGATCGTTTTCTTTTTTAAACTTAGAAGTTTAAAAGAATTTGATGAGTATTGAAAAGTTGTTAAATGAGTTTTTTCCACCATTAAAATATTCCAAACAAAAGATATGCATTAGACGGATTAGCCTTATGGTTAGGGAGCCCTATTTTCACTGTGAAGCCACAAAAGTATCACTTGTGACCTCATGGGAATCGAGGATACCTAGTGTGTTGACCACTTTTTTCCATATCGCATGTACATCCTTTGTTCACACCTATTTGGGGAGAGGCTTGGAGTGTATCATAGTACAGCAAGAATCTTTTACATTAGACCGAACTCATATAGCATCGCCGTAGTAACTTCCCATAGGTATACAAAAATGTCTCTACGTGCACTATGCAGGTTCACTCCTTGACACCCTTATGGTGTTAAGATGACTCAAGCTTAGATTTAGAAGCCAAACCCTTTATTCCGTAATAGGCGTATGGTTGGAAGAATTGTATATTGCATGCATGCTACGTGCTACGTGTTTAATTGCTTTTCCATCCTTTACATATGCAAACAAGTCATCATATCACACCATGTATATCATACTAACCACATTCTTTTATGCAGACACTAATTTACGCACACACTCATTCTTTTATTAGTTTAAGGTTTTAGAGTGCTTATGAAGTACCATGACATCAAGAACAAATCCTATACATCACAATACACCACATCGGTATACATTAGTCATAAAAAAGCTCAAGGTGGCCTCGCTTTAGAGATCGCATCAACATGCAACATGTCATATCCCAACATTTACAATGCCCCATAGCATCTGACACTTTACCCAATTCGAGTCAAGTACTCAACTCATTCATTTCGCCACATTAGCGATACCAAATAAATATCAACATTTATTCATTCATTCATTAATCATTTATCATAAGGGTATAACACATTGTCTTACCCAAAAATAAAGTTCTCATTCAATCATAACACAAGGATGTCACCATGGTAAGGCTTGCCACCCTTTACCCTCTTGTTTTAAGGTAAATAGATCATTCCATTTATTCCATTCAAGCTCATCCTTTGAGAGATCACACCGATCTCTCTCGACCTCCACACCCAAAGGCTGGGATATCATTTCATCAGTTCATGAGGGTTAGGAAAACCTTTAAGAATCATAAAATAATTTTGTTTTGTCCTTTTTTTATTAGTTCAAGGTTTTAGAGTACTCATGAAGTATCATGACATCACGAATAAACCCAAAGCATCATGAAATATCCTATTGGTATTCGTTAAACTTAAAGATGCTCGAGGTTATGTCACCTTAAGGAACGAGCCAACGTGATATATCTCTCATTTACTAGGCCCGATTGACATCCGAATCTCCACCCAATTGAGTCCAAATCTCTATTGATTCATTTTCATCACATAGGGGATTCCAAATAAACACAAACATCAATTCATTCATCAATTTACACAACACAAAAGTATAACACATTTTTTACCCAAAAATAAAAATCCACACACCTCAAGTTTTCGTAACATGGGATTGTTATTGTGGTAAGGAATTACCACCATTTCCTCACCCAAACTAAAAAACCGACATACATTTCACTTCACTGCATTCAAGCTCATTCCTTAAGAGATCACACCGATCTCTCTCAACCTCCTCACCCAAAGGTTAGGAAATCATTTCATCACTTCATGAGCATTTGAAAAACCTTTAGGAATCATGAACTCATAAAGCATCAAAACATGCATGACCTAACCCAATCTTGTCTAGCATCTAGCGTGGTTTCTTTTGAAGGAGCATCTTGTTCTATTATCGCTAAGTGCCATTCAAGAGGTTAATCCATTCCAATCTACAAGAGAGGGGTCCATTAAAAGTATCGATCAGTCCACTCAGTTTCTGCTTTACGATATGGTTAATCCACTAGGAGAGGATGCAATCCGTCAGGATGAGCATTAGCATTTAATAAACTTCCATTTGGGGGGAGGTCCTCAATCAGTTAATGGGTAGATATAGGAGTAGTGATTACTAGAATGCTTACTAATCTGAAATTCCAACAAGCTCTTCAGGCTTCTATGAGGGCTCTTCTTTTAGAGGAGAGGAATTCCGATCACATTCTTGAATCAGATTCCCCTCTTGCTAATGGTTAGTCTACCCTTGGGGATCTTCATTTGGGTTCTTCTTGGCTTCACCTAGTTGTTAATTAGGGGCATCCTCTTTCTCTTTAGTCTAATCATAATTCTCTTCAGAATCAGTCTTAGTATGAGTTAGTGGCTGGGTCGAGCCACTTTTCACATCTTAAGCATGTTATGGGGCAAGCTATCAAAGCCACCATAATTCTTAAAAGGTATTTCAGTTTGGAGTGTATGGGTAAGCCATGCCTAGCTTTTCTTTCTAGGTTCCTTTCGGAAAAGCTTTTCTACCATAGCGAGTCAACTCGGTAATGCCTCTACTAACTATTAGAATGTGGGATCTCAGGTGCAATTCTTTACTCCTTCTATGTCATCTGTGACAGAATCCAGCTCTTAGCCCTTAGCTACGCTAGTTCTAGGGGCACCTCGATTTCAAATTTTTATTTTAAACCAGCTATCTTTGGGAGTCAATTCTAGGATTTCTAACAATTACAGAATCAACCAATGTTCTATGTGTCGCCAAGGGACCCGACTCAGGTTCAGCCTCCTACTTTTCACCCGGTAGCTATCGAAACTCAAAACCATGAGCTCTTCGTCCAAGGGGTCGAGGGACCCACTCCATATGGACTTTCCCCTGAGTTGACTAATTTATGGCTGCATTTCTTAGCCTCACAAGCCAATCATCTTCATGCTCATCCTCAGCCAACCAGCTCTTCAAAAGATAAAGATTTGGTCTCGAAGGATTTTTCCATGCTAAAGCTTGTGTTCTACAAAAGAGTGGGTAATTCGCACTCCCACATCAAGAATCATCAAGCTATGATGAAAAATATAGAAGCGGTCAAGCAAGTACAAGGAGAGATTTTCTATTTCTACTATTAAAGATGGATGGATGTGTAGGTCCCCCTAAGGAATAGACTTGATCTATCAAAGGTAATTGCGAAGTTCCTCGATGGAGCACTTCTGTTCTATAGAGTATGCTTGGGGATTATGAGTATTCCAACTGCAATGATGTTCTTATCAAAGTCGAGAATTTGGAAAAAGCTCTCTAGATTGAGCAAACCTCCAACCCAAACCTTGGGGGACAGGGTACCAAAGGACCACTAAAGGGGAAATAACTACTTTTCTAAAGAGAAATCAAGCCACAATCTAATTCGTGTAGCTCATCAAAGTCCCTATGGTCCAACCTATTATACCTTGAATTTGATGTAGTTGTTTGCCAAGCTACTAGAGTTTAAACTTCTCAATAATCTTAATCCCTTTTTGAATCAAAAGGTGAACAAATAGAATTCTTTTTTTCATATCATGTGGCCCATGGACACCATATGAACAATTGTGAAACCTTTCTTAGGGATATTCAAAAGTGGATCAAGGAAGAGAAGGTTCAGGCCCCTACTTTGAAGCTGAACATTGTAGATGATTTGCCTCCCAAAGCTAAAAAAGAGGTATCAGCTAAGCATGATCAATCTATCAAGAATTTTAGCAAAATAATGAAGCGTTATAAACCTTCCCCTGATAAAGACTTATATAATCATCACCAGGGTATCTTGAGAGCTAAAGATCCTGAGTTCTTCCTGCCCTAGTTAGGATTGGATTTTGCACCTCGTTAAAAATGTAATGAGCACAAGGTGTGTACTTTTCTTGACATAGCCAATGTACACAACTGCAACCAATTGCTACATAAGGGGCAATCTAAATTCGTAAATCACAAGGGCTAGTTTTGAAAAGTGTCTGAAGGGTCCACCTCAAATAATATGGATGCTACCTCTTTTTTTAACGTTGCTCCAATCATCTACACCTCTACTGCCGTGGTTACTGCTCTTGATGTTATAACCCTCACTATCCCTATCGGTTATATCTCTATAGCCACTATTACTACAATTGATCCTCATCATGTTAATCCGTGAAGCATGATTGTTGCTCCTACTTCTACCATCCATACCTCTACCACTCCTTTTGCTCCTACTACTATTATCACTAAGGAAGACCCTACATCTATGGAGGAAGAAGAAATTATCCTAATGTAATTTTTAATTTTGATAATTTTATATGTAAGACCTTTTATATTTATGAAATATCAAGACTTTGCTTTACTTGTTTGGTGTTTGCCTAAACGGCACCATGCATTCATATGCGTCTACACATAACACTTTTAGCATACATGATGTGTCTTTGCATGAAATTAACTTGGTTACGAATGAATTGTCCATATCTAATGATTTAAACCTTGGTAAAAAAAGAGAGATTAAAAATGTGGTTAGACATCACATGAGCACTTTTTCCTTGTCATATGAAGATGAGTCGAGCATCACTAGAGAGATTGTCGAACATTGAATTTTGACTGATCCAAAGTTCATACCAGTGAAGCAAAACTTGTGTTGATTGCATTTGAAACAGGCATAAGTAGTGAAGTTTCCTGAAGCCAAAGTCTGTCAAGATTGTGACAGCTTTGCTTTGTTTGTAATCCCAATATTTGAGTTGTCGAAGAAGCAATAGCCAATCATCTTGAATGAATAGTGTTTGTAGGCCTTCGATAGAATCAAGACTTATATGATCAATTTGTCAATCCTTAAGCCAATTATTTTTTACAAGACTCATCCTTTATCTAGTTATTAAAGAACATTCAGCAAGGGCAATGCTTATCCAAGAGCAAGATGATAAGATCAAGCATGTAGTGTACGATCTTAGCAAAAGACTTATCGAGTTCGATAGCCTATATACGGATGTTGAGAAGACTTGTGTGAAAAGGGTCTAGATCACTGATAAGTGTATAATTACACTTATTATCATATTAAATTTATACAACAAACACTATAGTTTAAGTCATTTTTATACTTCATATAAAAGATTTCACATGGTATGTAGTTATTTTTCATGCAAATGCAGATACTAGGTAAATCTTCGGAGTAAAATGATCTAAAGTGGAATTCTATGAAAAAAGAGTGAAAAAGGTACAAAAAGATGTGTGGAACTTAAAGATTTGGCTTAGGATCGAAACTGTCAAAGATCGGTGAAGTTACAAGGATAATTTTGAAGAAAAATGCAATTTACGATCGTGACAATCATTCACAGTCGCGACTTGTTCTTCTTCAAAAATAGAAATCTGCCAATCAAAGATTCACGGTCGCAACTTGTATATTGCAGTCATGACTTGGATGGTTTTCTGGTTTAATCTTCTTAACTACCAACCGCTAGATAAGGACGATCAACTACCATCAGCTACCAACGAATAGACACCTATCAGAAATCAACCAATCATGAAAAGGTGCCTATCCATTATGGATTAGATTGAAGCTTCTCAACTAATCACAATGAAGTGATGCAATCATTTACCAATGGACACAACTCTTCATACGGATAGACGCAACCCTTCGAACTCTATAAATAGGGCTCCAAACCTTACAATTTCATGCAACCAACTAGAGGGAAAACATTAGAGTGCATGAGAGGGATATAGTGTGTGTATAGATAGAGAATTCGCTACATTCATTAGTGTTAGTGAGAAAATGTTTAAGTGATTCAAATCCTTGTTTCGATCACTAAGATTTCTCTATATTCTCGAGCGATTATAGTATAAGTGTACATGCAAATCACTAATCAATAAAAGTTTTCATTCTTCAATATTCGTTTGTTAGATATTCGCAAAGAATAGCATCCTAGCAAAGGTTCTGTACGGGCCGAGATCGAATTCAAAGTAGACGTAGGAATTATGGGAATTGATAACTCCCATTAAAGAGTGGATATGGTTTGATCAACATTAGCTTTCACTTGCATAACTTACAACTTTGCTTTGCTTTCTACTTATACTTTATATTTTGAAGTTTATGATATGTCTATGTGTTATAATGCTTATTTCGTGTTAAGTCTTTTATATTAATCAAGTTACATGCGTTGGAGTTAATTTTAAGAGTATTTTTGGGGTTAACAATATCGTGTATAATCACTGGATCTATGATATAAAGCTGTTTAGTGAGCCAACATTTTTGGAATGGTAACTTGCTAAATGTGGCTATGTGAGAGCGACCCGTACTAAGCATAGTATTAACGTTGTCCAGGTTTATATAATTGTCTTAATTCGTTTGCCCTAGGTTTAAAAAAGTTATTTCATGTGTTGCTTTGCAGTGAATAATTGAACATCTGGGTATTTTGAACCGAGTCT